>PVKE010012970.1:0-37392 GCA_004027555.1 Craseonycteris thonglongyai
CTCTAAAACCTAGCTTGCATAGTTTCTGAACAATAATTTTCTATACTTTATCATTGGTCCTTATACATAATGTGTAATTTTCTCTGGCTGCTCTTGTAGTTTTCTCTTTATCTATGGTTTCTGCCAGTTTAACTATGATGTGTTTAGGGGTGTGTGTGTGTGTGTGTGTGTGTGTGTGTGTGTGTGTGTGTGTGTGTGTTATTCTATAGAGGATTCTCTGAAATTCATGTGTCTGTAATTTAGTGGCTTTCACTAGTTTTTGAAAATTTATAGCTATTATCTCTTCAAGTACCATATTTCTTGTTCTGTTTTCTCTTTCTTCTTCTGGAGTGCCAGTGTCACGTGTGTTAGATCAGATTAGCTCTTGGATGTTCTCTTTTTTGTTTTGTTTTCTTCTTCTACTCTTTTTTTTTTCTTTTTTACTTGAGATAATTTTTGTTTACTTATTTTGAAATTTACTGATTCTTCCCTTAGTTTTTTCAAACCTACTCATGAGCCCATCAAAGGAATTGTTCATCTCTGATGGCTTGTTTTATATTTTCTGCATTTCTGTTTTACTGTTACAGTTTCCATCTTTCTGCTTCAATACCCCATCTGTTCATGCATGTTGTCCATCTTTTTCTATATACCCTTTACCTTAATAATTTTAAGGTGTGTTTATAATAAGGTGTGTGTATGATAGCTCCATCATTCTGGTCATCTCTGACTCTAATTGTATTGATTATTTTATTTTTTGACAATGGGTTGTTTAATTCTTGTTATTTCCCCCCCGAGTCTCATGGTTTAGAATTGTATTTATGCTTTAAAGTAGGCATGCCTTTTCTGTCAGATTGTTAGTGCTGGGGATTAAATCACCAATTAAGTCAGGAGTTTATATAGGTTTTGGATATGGTTGTTGTCATTATTATCTGTGGTGCACCACAGTATTCAAAATCTTCTAATAGTGGGCTACTGCTCCCTTGTACGTAGAATAGTGTAGGAGTACCAGAAGCATTTTTTTTTCAGTGTTTTTCTACTTCCTCTGCCATTTCCATCCAGTCTCTCCCCATGCTCTTGCCCTTTCCCCTGCAGTAAACTGCTGGTACTTATTTCTTGATGTGAGGTTTATGGTAGGGGAAAGGGTGTTCTTTCTTTCCAACTCCCATCTTTGAAAAGCCCTGTCCACCTGGCTCTTAGTCTTGCTCAGAGTTGTTTAGCTCCTATTCCTATTAAAACAAATCTGCCTTATGTCTCTGGTTGGTTTGGGGTTAGGGGTTTAAACCCCGCTTGCTAGTGATAAAAAAAAACAAAACAACCCTTTTATTTGGAAGGGCTTGAACCTCTTTGGAGTTTATATGTTTGCCTTATATTCTCAACTCTCTGATGGGCTCAAGAAAAGTTATAATTTTGTAGATTATTGAGCCTTTGGCCATTTTTAGGATGGGAATGATGTTATTAACAGCTTTGTAAATACTAAGCAGAACTAATTGTGGTTTTAAAACATTTTTGATGTTCTCTATAAAAATAATGAAAGAGTTATCATTATATATTTTTAATTAGAGTAAGTAATACGCTTTTCTAGGAATTTTTTTAATCTTATCCTTTTATTTTATTTTTAAAGTGAAACTTAGCCCTACTTTTATTTGCACAGCCTTATTTAGTAGGATCGTAACATTTTACAGTGTTTTATTAGTCAACTGATGTCCAGACTGTTGAATAGATTTAAAAATCATTGAGAGCACTCATCCAATGTATCCTCTTCCGTCTGTATTCTTAAGATCACTCCAATTGAGATTTTGTCTCAGTGATTTGAATTTCATAGGTTTTTGACTTGACTGTGTAAGTCAAATAAGTTCTCTTGATTTTAAAGCTAAACTTTTGGAAAATTATAAGTAATTTAGAGTGTGTGATTGGAAATATGTTACAAATAGTAGGTAGAAATTTTATAATCAAAGTACTATCTCCATAAACATATATCATATTCTTTGGTTCTTAAGTTAATGTATGTCAGAAGGTAGAATTGATTGCAATAGTTTTATGATATGATTTGCCATAAAAGATGTATTTCATTATCAGAATATTAAATTTTTATTATTTTATTCTTATACTGTGAATTTAAAAAAATATATAAAATTGTGTCTACAGATTGTGGTAGTTATTCTTATTATTCTTTGAGACCATCAGGAAACCAATTTTTCTCTTCTGTTTTCAGAAAACTTCATCAGCAGTTTGAAATGTATAAGGAACAGGTAAAGAAGATGGGAGAAGAATCACAGCAGCAACAGGAACAGAAGGGTGATGCCCCAACCTGTGGCATCTGCCACAAAACAAAGTTTGCTGATGGATGTGGCCATAACTGTTCATATTGCCAAACAAAGTTTTGTGCTCGTTGTGGAGGTCGAGTATCATTACGCTCAAACAAGGTACAGAAATGATAATTATACATCGTAATTCTCTTAGTTTTTTGTAAGTAAAATGTAGAAGACAACTGAAATTAATATTCAGATTAATCTCTAGTGTATCCATTTTAGATAAAAGAAATTTTTAATTTTTTCTGAGTTAAAAAGATATTTATGTCATTATTTATGTCTTTAAGCTAATGATTTTGTTTAGAATCGTAGAATCTCAGACTCAAAGATGGAGAAGAGAATTTAGAGATCAATTGGTCTAATTCCTTTGTTTTACAGGTGCAGAAAACTCATATCCAGGGAGACCAAAATTTATTCATAAAGTCACACAATTGATCAATATTAGAGTTGTGACACAACTTTTTCCACTTCTACACATAATTTTATAAACTTTGTAGATATGCTCCTTCTTTGGCTTCTGTTTCTTTTCCTTTTGAAAGAGGCTCTTTGTATCTTTGAAAATCTGTATTTCATAATTTTATAGCCTTTAAAGCTACAATACCTTTGATTTTGGTCTTAACATTAATGAAATAAACAGACTTAAATTTAAAGAAGAAATGGTAAGGAGGTGTTTTACACTTGTGGTAGATTTTTGTAGCTTATCCATCTAGTTTAGAAAAATGTTAATGTTACCCAAAGAATGCTTTTTTGAAATTAGCAAAAGCAATTTAACATAATGTTTGTCTCAATAAATTCTTTAGAATTTTCATTTATCACCTTACTTGTATATTATCAATCAGTTATTTACTTAGATGGCTTTTAAATAGGAAGCTGATATCCTTGCATACATTACTTAGATGTAATAGTGTTCTCCTGTGTGATTTCATTCTTCTATTTTTTAAAAAATTGTTTTGTTGATTTCTGTTAATCTTTCCCCCTGGTTTACCTGATTATGTTTCTTTTTCTTGACTAGTTGCATTGGCTTGGAAACCAGTACAATTCTGTTTTTATTTTTTTTAAGATTTATTTTTATTGTTTTTGACAGAGAGAGAGAGAGAGAGAGAGAGATACAGAGACAGAGAGAAGGGGGAGGGCCCAGAGCAGTCTCCATAGTTGCATATCATTGGTTTTTCCACATAGTTTCATTCCACAGGTGGGTACGGGGCTGCGTAGGGCAGGGACTGGGCTGAGGTCTCACCCCAGTGAGAACTGAACTGGGGGCACTCCCCAGTTCAGCATATGGGTCCACACGGGCCGGGGCCGGGATTCGATCCTAGGTCCCTGGGGCTGCAAAGCGAGCTCTTAACCCACTGAGCCATCCTGGCTTCCCTAAGTACAATTCTGAATGGAAGTGGTGAGAGCAGACATTCTTGTCTAGTTCTCGATCTTAGGGGAAAAAGCATTTACTCTTTAACTATTAAGAATTATGTTAACTATCAGGTCTTTGTAGATGCTGTCTTTCTATTTTCTGAGAGATTTTTGTTCATTTATTTTTTAATTTTTAACATCAAGAATAGATATTGAATTTTTTAAAAAGATAAGTGTATTTTATTGTTTTTGACAGAGACAGAAAGAGACAGAGACAAAAAGGGGAAGGCCCAGAGCAGTCTCCATAGTTGTATGTCATCAGTTTTTGACATGGTTTTATTCCACACAGGTGGGTGGGGCCGCACAGGGTGGGAACTGGGCTGGGGGCCTTCTGCATGGGAAACACAGCCCAGTTCAGCATATGGATCTATATGGGCTGGGACTGGGATTCCATCCTCGGTCCCTGGGGCTGCAAAGTGAGTACTTATCCCACTGAGCCATCCTGGCTTCACCTGAATTTTGTCAAGTGCTTTTTCATCATTTGTTGAGATTCAGCATGTGTTTTTTTTTTTCTTTTGTTCTTTCTTGTTAATATATTGAACCTCATTGATTAATTTTGAAATGTTAAACCACCTCTGTATTTTTGGGATAAATTTCATTTGGGTTTGATGGATTATCCCTTTTATATATTAATTGGTTTGAATTGATAAAATTTTATTTACAATTTTTGTTATGTTCATAAGGGTAGTGTTTTTTTTTTCTTTGTAACATTTTTCTTTGCTTTTGATATCAGAGTAATGCTGGCCTTATAGAATGATTTCTTGGCTTAAATGTTTAGAAGAGTTTGCATAGAATTTGTATTATTTATCCTTTAATGTTTGGTATATTTTACTAGTGAAGCCATTGAGGCATGCAGATTTACTTTTTGGGAAGGTTTTAAGGTACAGTTTCAATTGTATTACTCAGGTTATTTTTTCTTGAATGAGCTTTGGTAGTTTGTCTTTCAAGGAATTTGTACAGTTCCTAATAAATTGTTGAATTTATTGGCAAAACTTGTTTATAGTATTCCATTATTATTTTAATATCTATAGAATCTGTAATGATACCACCTCTTTCATTCCTGATATTGATAATTTGTGCTTTCTCTCCCAGTCTGGTTAGATATTTATCAATTTTATTTATTTATCCAATAACCCGTTTTTGGTTTTATTAATTTTCTCTATTGTAGATTTAGTCTTTGATCTTTTATATTTCTTCTTTTCTGCTTACTTTGGGTTTTCTTTTCTTTTCTTTTTCTTTTTTCATAAGGTGGAAGCTGAAGTCATTGCTTTGAGACTTGTCTTTTCTAATATAAGCATCATATGCTATAAATTTCCCCTAATACTTGCTTCAATGGCATCCCCCAAATTTTTCAATGTGTTTTTTAATTTTGATTGAATTAAAAACATCTAATTTATCTTTTCTTCTTTGACTCATATATAATTTATAAGTATGTTATTTATTTTCCAAATACTGGGGGGTTTCCAAAGATCTTTCTGTTAATATTTTTAATTTAATTCTGTTGTGATTCTAGAATATACTTTGTATGCCTTGAATCCTTTGAAATGTATTGATGGTTACTGTATGGCCCAGATGTGGTTAATTTTGGTAGTTGTTCTGTGTGTACTTGAAAGGAATGTATAAGCTGCTATTTTTGGACAGGGTATTTTTAAATGTTTATTAGGTCAAGTTGATTAATAGAGTTGTTCAAATCCAGTGATGCCTTGAAATGACAACCTAATCCATCCAAGAACCCTGTTCAAGTTCCAAAACACTTGAGTTCTAAGACAAGTGGGTGTTTAGATAAAGCTATGGGCTATACAGTCGATACGTCCTATGTGAACAACATGTTGACATTCGGATTCCAAAGCCGTGTTCGGATTCCAAGGAAAATTTTGCTTGATTTTATTGTTCAGATTCCAAGTTATTCAAGTTGTGGGGCATTCAGATTCCAAGGTATCACTGTATATCCCTGTTGATTTTCTTCCTATATATTCTTTCAATTATTAAGAGAGGTATATTGAAATATACAACTATACTGGGATTTTTCTGTTTCTCTTTGCAGTTTTATCAGTTTTAATTTCATACAATTTTAAACTCTTATTTTAGATGCATAAACATTTAAAATTATTATTTCTTCTTAATTAATTTATCTTTTTATCATTATTAAGTGACTTTATTTCTAGTAATATCCTTTGCTCTGGTATTCACTTTGTGTAATGTTATTATAGCTTCTTTAACATTTTATTGGGAACTATTAAAATGATTTACATTTTTCTATTTTATTCAAGCTTATTTATATTTTCATATTTTTTTTATTGCTTTTGACAGAAAGAGAGATAGAGACAGAGACAGAGACAGAGAGAAGGGGAAGGGCCCAGAACGGTCTCCATAGTTGCACATCATCAGTTTTTCGACATAGTTTCATTCCACAAGTGGGCATGGGGCTACACAGGGCAGGAACTGGGTCAGAGTCTCACCCTGGTGAGAACCTAACTAGGGGCACTCCCCAGCTCAGCATATTGGTCGGCACAGGCCGGGGCCGGGATTCGGTCCTTGATCCCCGGGGCTGCAAAGTGAGCGCTTAACCCACTGAGCCATCCGGCTTTCCCTATATTTTCATATTTAAAGTACTTTTTTTTATGGGCAGCATATAATTGGATCTTGCTTTGTTATCCAGTTTGACAATCTGTGTTTTAATTGTGTTTAGACAATTTATATATAATGTGATTAATGACATGGTTAGATTTTATTATCACATTTTTTTCCCCTACTTGTACAGTCTGGTCTTTGTTTATATCATTCTATTTCAGTATTTTTTTGGATTAACCAAGTATTTTATATACTTCTATTTTATCTTCTTTATTGGGTAATTAGCTATAACTTTTTGTTTTGTTATTTTATTAAGTGCTTTAAGATTTATAGTATACATCTTTAAATTATCATAGTCAACCTTAACTGATATTATACCATTTCACATATAGCATTAGAACATTATAATAGTTTATTTCCATTTCTCTTCTTTAGACTGCGTTATTTATTTCATACATTATACTTTTACCTATTTTATAAACTTTACAATGCATTGTTATTTCTCTGGTTCAAAATTTTTATCTTTTAAAGAGTTTTAAATAATGAGAGAAATAATAGATACTTGTTTTTATCATTACCATTTCTAGTACCAGTCATTTCTTTAGGTGGATCTATATTTCTATCTGGAATCATATTTTATCTGCCTGAAAGAGTTCCTTCAATATCTTTTTTGTAGTGAAAGTCTGCCAGAAATGAGTACCTTCAACTTTATATGCTGAAAAGTTTGCCCTTTAAAAAAAAAAAAAATTTTTTTTTTCTGGGCATAGAATTTTAAGTAGACAATTATTTTCTTTTATTATTTTAAAGATGTTGCTTCATGTCTTCTCCCTTCCACTATTTTTTTCAAAGGTTTATTTTATTGTTTGAGGTAAGGTGAGAGAGGGGATAGAGAGAGAGAGAAAGAGAGAGAGAAAGAAAGAGACTGCCCAGAGCATTCTCCATAGTTGCATATCATTAGTGGTGACATGGTTTCATTCCACACAGGTGAGTGTGGGGCCGTGCAAGGTGGGAATGGAACTGAGGACCTCCTGTATGGGAGGTGTGAAATGTCCCTGCTGTGCCATCCTGGCAGTTACCAGTAGTGACGCAGTTCAGCATGTGGGAATTGAACCCAGGACCTCACAGTTGTGAGGCAAGTGCTGAACTTCTGAGCTATCTCAGCATCCCCTCCCTTTCACTATTTCCAGCGAAAAGTATGATATCAATTTCATCTTTGTTTTTCTGTATATAATGTGTCTTTTATCTCTGGCTATTTTTAAGATTTTTCTTTTTATCACTAGTTATATAATTATGACATTTCTTGTTCTTTTTTTCTTTGTTTCTTGTGTTTGGAATTTTTTGAGCTTTTTGGATCTGTGAGCTTGTAGTTTTGGAAAATCGTGGCCATTATTTCTTCAAGTATTTTTGCTGGTTCCTTCTCTCTGTCCTCTTTCAGGGACTTCAATTTACCCGTATACTAGGATGCTTGAAATTGTCCTATATCTCACTTTTTTTTTATTAAAAACTTGTATTTTGTGTTTTAATTTGTGTATTTTCTACTTTATGTCTTCAAGTTTACTAATCTTTTTTTTTTTTTTTGCAATATCAAATCTGATGTTAATATCTTTTTTGACAGAAAGAGAGAGAAATATGGAGACAGAGACAGAGAACTGAACTGGGGGAGCTCCCAGCTCAGCACATGGTTCTGCACGGGCCGGGGCCGGGATTTGATCCTTGGTCCCCGGCGCTGCAAAGCGAGCACCTAACCCACTGAGCCATCCCGGCTTCCCCAATACCTTTTTTTTTTACAGATTTATTTTATTGATTTCTGACAGAGAGAAACAGAGACAGAGAGATACAGAGAGAAGGGGGAGGGCCCAGAACAGTTTCCATAGTTGACATTAGTTTTCCATATAGTTTCACTCCACAGGTGGGTGCGGGGCTGCGCAGGGCAGGAACTGGGCCAGGAGCCTCCTTCCTGCATAGGTCCCAGCAAGAACTGAACTAGGGGCACACCCCAGTTCAGCATATGGGTCTGCATGGGCCGGGGCTGGGATTTGATCCTTGGTCCCCAGGGCTTCATGGACGTGGAGTAGTGCTCAGTTTAGCACTAATTGTTCTCTTCTAATGAGGCAAGGCTTTCCTGGATACTTTAACCAATGTCCCATAAATTATGAGGTTTCCCATCTTTCAGGTGGGAATATCCACTGTTCAGATGGCATTTTCCCCCTTACTGTTGGGTATTTTCTCACACGCGTGTTCATTGACCATTATTCAGCTGAATACTTGAAAGGACCTTCTGCAGTTCTCTGGGGCTCTCTCTCAGTGCAGCTTTCTCTTCTCTGCTAACTAGTCCTGTGGAATCTAGCTGTGTTGCCCTCCTCAGACTCAGTTTTAATCCCCTCAACTCAAGATGTCTGCCGATCTGAACTTTAGCTGCTCTGTACTGCCCCACTACCTGAAAAATCTTTCAAACAGTAAGCTAGAGGTATTTGTAGAGCTTATCGTGTTTGTTTCCTATCTTTCAGCTATCACTGTCCTTTTGTTGCCTTACATCCAATGTTTTGAAAACCATTCTTTCATGTATTTTTGTCTGTTACTTGTTTCAGACAGGTGGCAAAATCTAATCCTTACTACCCCTTTTAGACCTGAAGCAGAAGTCTCTAATAACATCTGATTATAGTTTGCTTGAAAATATATTTTGATTTCTAACATATGGTCCCGTTATGCTGAGCAAAGTTTTAATAAATACAGTACAGTGAAAAATTGGAATACTCCTTGAAAGTTTGTTGCATTGTAATCTGCTATAAAACTCTGTATGTCGTGGATTAGTCTGATGGAAAGAGTTTATGGAAAAAGGAGTGCTCTCCAGCTTTCTCACAATTTTTTTTCCTGGATATGAAGAAAGTGTAAGGGGAGTAAAACATACAAGTAATAAGTAATCTAGAATTTAGTTCAAGAAAGATATCCCTGGATTTATTTAATTAGTTTTCTATATTTTCATTCAGATGAGAGACCTCTCAGAGGAGTGTAATCATTTACTTGGAAAAGCACATATTTGAAATATCTATCTATCTATTTATCTATCTATCATCTATCTATTTATCTATCTATATTCTAAATGAAAAAGAATTGAGTTCAAATTATTTTTTCAAATTTGATCATCGTATGGATGCTTTGTTGCCTTATGTAATAGCAGAAGAAGGCTTTAGATATTGAATATAGTTCTTTGATTTGTTATAACCTCAAAGGATTAAGCTCAGTGAAATTTGGCCAGACTATTCTTATGAAGTATTTATAGAATAGTGTTAATATAAATATTTTATAGCTTAAAATTTAACTACAAAGCTGATTAAAATCTTAGTTTTATTATTTTTTTTAAGAATTAGGATAAAATAATTTTTTGTTCTAATGTTGAGGCTTTTTTTATGAGGAGTCACTCTTTAGTAATTAACTCATTTGAGTACATTTAGAATGCAGAAAGCATAAAGGAAGTGTAGGTCATGTAGAAATACCAGTGCAGTAAGATTTTATGAAATATTGCTTTTGCTTATTTTCTTTTAGGATGATGCCTCTTTAATAAATAAAAGCTATATATTTAGTCAAACTTAAGAAATGAGTTTATAGGGGAAGCCAGGATGTCTCAGTGGGTTGAGTACTTGCATTGTAGCCCTGGGGTCTGAGGATTGAGTCCCGGTCCTGGTCCTGGTCCCGGTCCCAGCTCTTGTGGACTCATATGTTAAATTGGTGTGTGCTTCCCACCCCAGTTAGGTTTCCACCAGGACAAGCTTCCCATATAGGAGGCCCCGGTTGGGGTGTACCTCTCATGTGGGAGGTTTCCCTGCCCAGTTCCTGTCTGGCGTGGCCCCGTGCCCACCTGTGGAATGAAACTATGGCGAAAACTAGTGATGTACAACTGGTTTTATACAATCTTAAAAAAAAGAGATGACTTTATAAGGGAGAAATTATTTTGTAATCTTAGAATGGTGACTGTATTAGGAAAGACATTAAAGTAATTTACAGAGAGGATTTTAAACTTCAAAGTATGGCAACATTAATTTTTTGTTTCTTTTACTTTTTGGTGCAAAAAAGAGATTAATATCTTCTTGACACAATCTAATTTTGAAAAAATAATAAAAACTTCAGAATTAAATTGTTTAATTTATAAATGTGACAGGATTTCTTTCTATCATAAATTATGCAATTTGAAGCAGAATGAATTATAACTTTATAATGATTGTAAAGGAAAATAGTCTTTAAAAAAGTCACTTAAATTATATTGACATATGTGTGTTCAGAATGTCAAATGATAAGAATGGAATAATATTAAAACATGCTCTTGTCTAAATGAGTCATTAAGTGCCATTTATAAGAGTGATTTCAATAATTCGTATTTAAAGTATACACTGTGTGATAAAGTGAGGATTAGAGTATTTTTTCAACCTCAAGGCAGTTTTTTTTTAATTTTTAAATTTTAAGTCACTGTGATTACTTGTAGGTCTGTAACTAGTGTGTTAGTGTAAGATGCAGTCATTACCCATACACCCAAGGCAAGCATATCACATACGAATTTTCCTTTAGATTTCATAGAATTACTACATACCAGTATATTGGGAAAAATTTGACATTCTGCAGAAGGAGAGTGGTGTACTTTGAGAAAACTAGGAGAAGCAGGTTTTGTTCTTGCTCTGGTGTTATATGAATTTTGTTTAATGTACCAGTTCATGTCTTAGTGCTTCTGTGTTTAAATCTGGAAAATGAAAGTATCAATCTAACTGATTTATAAGGGTTCTCTTGGGTTTAAAATTTAATATTTTAAAGTTAATACTAGATTACTTATGCAATTCTTGAAGTATTTGAAAAGTATATTCATATAGTGAAATATTCCACTGCTTAAATAATTTTTAAAAAGTCATTGAGAGTTTCATTAATTCTCTAATGTTACTATGTCTAGTATATTGTGTGTTAAGCTTTGGATTTTAGCCCTTCTCACATTTATAAAACATGGAAGTGTTGAGGGCATCACTATTTTAGAAAACTGTATGTAGGAATTTGAGAAATTAGTAAAGCAGGAACAATTATCAGAATTATATAATTATATATAAAATTACATGTGTAAATATATAATTATATCAGAATTAAAAATGATATAATTTACAGAATTAAGCAGGTAGTGTTATTATTAGATGGAGTCTCAATTTCAAGCCTTTAAACTGAATAATCTAGAATGTGTGAAGAAATTAGAGAATATTTGTAGAATTTAAAGAAAGAGGATTATTTCCCCTCACTGATGTCAACCTACCTAATTGTTTAGAATAACATAGTGATGATGAGAAAGAGTCTAATTTGCAGAATTGTAGGATGTTTATACTTTCTAATGAATATTAGCATTGTGGAAGGAGGTAAAATAATGTTTCAAACTGAGCATAAAGGAGCACATTTTCACCATGTAAACTTGTGCTAAAGACATGCCACAAGTTTTGAAGTGAGACTAAGTTTGAATCCCATTTTCATCAGTTAAAAACTAGCTGTGTGACGTGTACAAGATGCTTAATCTCTCTCACTCAGTTTCTTTATCTGTAAATAGAAATAATAATACCCATCTCAGAAGGCTATTGATGAAGATAAATTAATATTTGTGGAGCACTTAGATATATACTTGACACATAGTGAATGCTATAGAAGTGTCTTACAATAATGTTTATGCTATTAGATTTCTTACCTACTGTATACTGCTTTGTTTGGTATCATGTGAGGTGTTGTCACATGTTTTCTTGTTCAATTAGATAATCATATTTGTATTGGGTTAGTGTATCCCTTAATGCATACATAGACTGAGTATGCCATAATGAATATGTATGTAAAATATATAAAGCAATTTTAACGTTTGAATTGAACCATTTAGGCTTTTTTTTTTTTTAACACAGACTAAAGGTAAAACTGAAGGAAATATCTAGATGATTTAGGTTGGTATTTTTAAAGAAAGTGAATTTAAAATCCAAATTCTCTATTTGTAAAATAAAAACATTACTACACAAGCAGGTTATTATTTATATTTACATGAGATTTTAATCAGTCCTCATCTTAAAGTACTTGATAATATTTTATATTTATACATTACCTTTGATATTCAAGCAACTCAATTCCAATTTTATTATTAATGAGATTAATAACACTTTTATAAGTACAATGAAACTTCTGACTTATATTACAAAAATCTAACCAGAAGACATATTCAGTCCCTTTGTTTTGAATTTCTTTTCTTCCAACTGCTTACCAGTGCAGAGAAGAACCATTTGATCAGAGGCATCATCCCCATTCTTCCTTTCTCCTGTAACAATTTTCTTGGTAGAGTTTATTCACTCTAATAGCTTCAAATACTATATACATGCTGATGATTTACAGACATGATTTCACTAGCCAGATTACTTTTGAGCTCCAGATCCATCTATATAGCTGTCTGCTGAAAAGCTCTGCTAGGATGTATTAACAAGGCACTAGAAATTTACCTTATCTCTGCCTAAATTTATTATTTCCCCTAAATCTACTTCTCTTGGTTCTCCCAATTCCCCAAAAAATTGTTTTCCTATCCTCCCAAATTTTATAAGTACTTCTCCAATTCTTTCTCTTCCCCAATCAACTCTTTAGGGGCCTTACTTCTCAGTAGTTCCTAAATCAGTCTACTTCTCTCCATTCTTCTTGCTACTACTATAGTTCATACCATGCTTACATTTGTTTTTTGCCCAAAATATCGCAACAATTCCTAGTTGTTCTACCTGCTCCAGACTTGTCTCCTTCCAGTGTGTACATTGAAGCATGAATAACACTCAATAAGTAGTAAATAATAATATTATGTATTAATTATACATTATATGGTAGGTTTTATTTTTTCTTCCTATTTTTTAAAAGATTTATTTTTATTGTTTGACAGAGAGAGAGAGAGAGAGAGACAGAGAGAGACAGAGAGAGACAGAGAGAGACAGAGAGAAGGGGAAGGGCCTAGTGTGATCTCCACAGCCTTATATGGTCAGTTTTGACATACTGTAGTTTCATTGCACACAAGTGGATGTGGAGCTGTGCAGGGTGGGTGGGAACCTGGCTGGGGGGGGCCTCTCACATGGGAAGCACACCCTGGATGGGAGCCAAAGTGGAGGCCTCCCACAAGGGAAGCATGTCCTGTTCAGTATATGGGTCCACAGGGGACAGTGCTGGTGCAAAGCGAGTGCTTAACCTGCTGAGCCATCCTGGCATCCCCTTTCTCTTCCTATTGAAAGATAATAAAGATATAGTGGCAGCAATATTTTTCATGTATATGTTATAGCTAAAATTAAACTTACTAATTTATCTAAGAGAGATTAACTATTAGTAAATTCAATTTTTCTTAATTATAACAAATTATACAATGTGAGTTATCTTGTTAAAGTGTTATGCTTCTGAGAGTTTGTCAGATATTAATATAGTTTACCATGAATAGTTTAGTTCAAGCATCACTGAGTTATTCCAATCTACTTTTATTTCCAATATGCCAATCATGTTTGTGCTTTTGTGCTTTTTGCAAATGCCATATCTTTTACATAAACTATTACTAGTTCCTTTTACTAGTCTTGCTGACATTCTTTTCATTATTCTTTAAAGCATTGCTTACCTCTCAGAAATCTACTCTTAATCCTGCCTCCAATTTCTGTTATTTTCTTTTGTTTGTGTTATAGTGTTTTGTTATTCCCTTGCTTTCCCATCTTTTTGTTCTGCAATGATTTATTTCTCTCTCATTACATTTAGTTCCTTGAGGGCAGAAACTGTCTTATGCTTTTTTTTTTTTTTTTTTACTTCTGAGACATCTAGTGTAGTGCCTGATACAAATATTCGGCGGGCTCTGTAAATGATTTTTTTGGACTAAATGGTTGGCAGTAGATGTCCTTGACTATGTACAATAGCTTTCATATGATCGATAGTTTTCCATTTGTACAAAACAGTCAAGAGCACAGTAATGTAAAGGATGTACTATCTCTTCAATGCAATATCCTATGTTTTAATAGGCTAGTATATCAGATATAGAACTATATGCTAGACCAAGCTTGTCCAACCTGTAGCCTGTGGACTGCATGTGGTCCTGGACAGGTTTGAATGTGGCCCAACACAAATTCATAAACTTTCTTAAAATATGAGATTATTTTTGCAATTAAAAAAAAATGCTCATCAGCTATCATTAGTGTTAGTATATTTTATGTGTAGCCCCAAATGATTCTTTTTTCCATGGGACCCAGGGAAGCCAAAAGGTTGGACATCTCTATATAAGATACTGTGTTGAGAGCTTTGCATGTTATTTTATTTAATTCTCAAAAAACCTTATAAAGTAAACATTGATTTTCCATTTTGCAGATAAAGAAGTAAAAGCTTAGAGAGAGCTTAAGGAAATTGTATAAGATACACAACTAGGAATGTTGTTTTCAAAGGTGGAATTTAAGATAGGTCTTTCTGATTGTAAAATTTTTTCTCTTAGGCACAAGTATTGTTGTGCCATCCGTATTTCAGAAAAAGTAATACCTCCAAACACTTGATGTTGATTTTTAATTTATATAAGTTCTTATAATACATCAGGTCATTATTATTACATTATCACTTTTATTATATCATCATATTTAAGTATAGAGAAATGTAACAATTGAGTTTAATTTTATTTTAGCTAAGTATGTTTTCTTAACCAAATTGTGTATATTATTTTATTTTCTAAATTTATAATATTGGGTTACTATGACCCAAAATTATCACTAATATTTTACCTTTACTGAAGACTTCTAAATTAATGGAACAAATTTGACTTTTAGGAGCAGTCTGCATAATTTATATAATATTGCATTTTATATAAAGATAAATGGTGATACTGTGTTTTACCTGTCTCTGTACAGGAAAACTTTTTTCTTAACATCTTTCAGTTTCTCTCTGAGTTGAGTATTAATTGGGATACTATTTGTGGAAAAAGTATTCTCCTTTTTCTGATGTTTGAGTAGTTAATTGCCTTTACAGAAACTATTCTTCTGATTTATATATCCTAATGTATTCCAGCATGCTCTAACTTGAAATGTATGAAAAATTTTTGTTCTTAAATTGTTTAAATTTTGATTAAAATGTAATTACACTTTTTCAGGATTTTTATTTCACTTACAAACTTTTAAAAACTCATTTGTTTTAAGAATGGAATTAATTATTTCTTTTTTGTTTTGTCTTTTCTGTCCTTTCTAACTTGCTTTCGTGGATATCCACACCAGGAGGACAAAGTGGTTAGAGTCTTTTTTCTGTCTCATATTATTTTTTTTCTTGTTGTTGCTAATTTTAATTTTATAGCTATATTTTTTATATACTTCTAAGTGGTTTGTTACAATTTAATGCATGATAATTGCTATACATTAAGACATTTTTAAGCATGCTATCTGATTTCACTGAAAAATATCATAAGTGAAAAATTGATTAATTGATTCCTAAAGAGGTTTGCCTCTTTAGAGCTTAGTATTTTTAAAGGAGATCTTATAACATTCCTTGTTGTGATAAGAATTCCATTAATCTTATAATCTGAGTTAATATAAAGATTTGATCTTTGTAATAATGAGTCACAATAACTGGGAACAAGGATTTTCTGAAGTGTATACTTATAGTTGGTTATAAGTATTCAATATATTTTTATTTTTTAACAATATATTTTAAAATTGGTGAAATGTTTCTTTTGTCTTTATATTAAATATTGGATATAATATTTAATTTAAAAATACTTAGGTATAAAATATTGAATTATAGCTTTGGTTTTAATATTCTGTTAATATCAGTCATTAACAGTCTGATTTGAATTTGGATCTCTGGAAACTGGTGACTTCCTGTAAACATAGATAAAATCTTTCTATTCTTATTATTTTTGATGAGTTAAACTAAAACTTGAGGTTTTTTTCAAATTTCCCAAGTTCAAGTTGGCATAAAACCCAAAGAGGACATTATTTAGCTGAGATCTTCTGAACGGTGCCTTCTTTTTTGTCAATAGGAGACTTTATTCTTTTCAGTCTTCAGTTGCTGGGTTGGAATAATGTAGGTGGTGGCAAATCTTGATGTGGTTTCAGACTTAAATCTTCGAGTAAAAGAAAAGATACTATGACCGTCTTCAGGGCTGGTGGTTTTATATGTATTTATTTTTTTCTAGCCTATAAGAATTGTACAAGACTTTCAAGGTCATTTTCAAGATATACAGGTCAATTGCTGTCGAGCTGTCCCAGACTGCATCTTTTCCCAAACAGGGCAGATTCTCTTGAGAACCTACCAGCCTTCCACCAGCCAACCTTATTAGCTGACTCTCAAGTAGTTCACTTCAGGCAATTCAAAGCCTTTACAATATCTAGAGCTACATTTGTATCCAGAGTTAACACAGGATAATGGTTTGATTATTGTCTGTAGTTTTTATGATGAATTCTGACACCTATCCCATATAACAGACACTTACCAATTCAGCTATGATTTTCATGTACTGATAAGATTTTATAATATAACAGTTTATGTTTTAAACCAAGGATTGATAAACAAATACAATATACTAATTTTTAAACAGATAAAATATATTAATTTTATGTGGATTTCAAAACATTGGGAATAAAATTCTACAGGTCTTTTTATGCACTCTTTATGTAGTACTATTCAAGAGTGTTTAGCAATGTCGAAAATGTTTTATATCTTCACTATTCAATACAGTAGACTCAAGTTACATGTTGCTGTTGAACACTTGAAAGGTGCCTTATGTGACTGAGGAATTGAAATTTTAATTTAGCTTAAATTTATATAGCCATATATGGGGCTAATGAAACCCCTAACCTGGATAGCAAACATTCTATCCATGACTATTCAACCCCTATGGCAGTGCCCTGCACTCAATACTGTCACTCATACTAGGAGTGGAGATGAAAGCTGTACAGACAAATTGCCAATACCAGTCTTATATATAACCAAGGAGGAGAATAAACAAAGGATATCCCCAAAAGAGCAGAATCAGGGAATATGAATGACAACAGTCAAGGGAGAAACTCCCTAAATAGCTGAATCTGAGGCTGATGGCATAACTGAGGAAATTAGGCCATTGTTCATTTGGAATTACTGTGTGCTATGGACTGTTGACTTCTGTATATTTCTCGTTCTTTCTATTTCTGAATGAGAGTTTTTGTTGCAGTTACCCTCTTCTTTCTTTATCATTGTGTATTGTGTGTGTGGGGAGCAGGTGGTATGTCTTTATGTGTATAGGTTCCAACAGTCCACACTCAACCATGATGGAAAGATTTGCTCTACCTCAGACATTCTGGATGCAGAGCTCGATTTTATAACTAAATGAGACTTGGGTATTATCTCCCTTTGGGAGGGGTTGAATGTGTAACGTAACATATATGTACAGAATGTTGAGAAGTTGAAAGAGCAAACTGTTCTAGACCCTGTTCAATGGCTATTCTAACAGACATTTTTCAACTTCTCTCTTGCAATCTGCAATAGAGGGACTTGAAAAATATAAAATGTTTTAGTTTTCTTTGCAACTGGGAATGGCTATATGACACAGTTCTAGCAAATGAGATGTAGGAAAATGTATGATGGCTTCTAGGAAGACATGATGAAAAAGGAAGATG
Source organism: Craseonycteris thonglongyai (assembly GCA_004027555.1). Taxonomy (NCBI): domain Eukaryota; kingdom Metazoa; phylum Chordata; class Mammalia; order Chiroptera; family Craseonycteridae; genus Craseonycteris; species Craseonycteris thonglongyai. The sequence goes on from PVKE010012970.1 coordinate 17,888, forward strand.
TAGCTGAAACTGCCTTTTAATGCAAAAGTGATGACTTGAGCTTCATAGGACATTTGTGAAGATGGGGGAAAGACCAAGAGCATTTGAGTCATTAGTCATGGCACTGTTGAGTCACTGACCCAATACAATTGGACAACTTTCCACAGTGTGAGAAAAATATGCACCCCAATTTGTTTCTGCCACCAGTAGTCAGATTTTATGTTATGTATAGCCAAAAGCATCCTAATAAAAACATTGCTGGAGATGCACTAAGGAAACCATATGAATATCTAAAATTCTTCTTCAGAAATGTAGAAATGGAGTAAATAAGTGTGTGTTGATCATTGTCCAGATACTCATCTATCTGCTTTTGTCTCTATAAATGTTTGAAGAATGAGGATCACTTAACATATCTGCTCATATATTACATATTAATTACCTTAAGTTGTAGAGTATAAATTAATATAAATATTTTGGACTTTTAGGATTTATGGAACAAATAAGTAAACTAAACTTCCATGGTAAGTTATTTTCTTTTAAGTTAGAACACATATCTAACTGTTCATCTTTTAATAAATACTCACCTACTCATGTCTAGTGAGAGCATAGTGAAATTATGGTTTGGGGAACAAAATGATACTCAATTTCACTGTCTAGAGACAATATTATCTGTTTATATAAAATCCACTTTAATGAGGATCGTAAATTATTTCTCTTTTTTTTTTACAACAGTTATTAGTTCTCTTATCAAGTATCTCTTGAGTCTATAAACAAACATTTATTATTGACAGGTCATTAATCTTTATTTAAAAAATGTTATTAATGGTAATGTTATTGAAAAGAAGGGTGTGGAAGGATGATAAATGTCCTGTAGCATTTTTTACATATCAGAACCATAAAGGTTGTATCTGTTGGGTTGCAGCTACAGTAATGATATTCAGAGCAAGGTAGTCTTTGTTTTCACTGCCATCTGATGCTTTTTTCTGATTTAGGCACATTATTCAGGCTTCCATTCCCTATGTATTTATCTGCTTGCCCACTGTTATTCTCATATGGAGTTGTAATTCACCATATACAGTAGACTTTTCATTAACCAGCACTCAAGCCGGTTGCTTGAGGGTGCTGATTGCTTGAGTGCTGATTAATGGAGAGTCTACTGACATTTATCCAGCATCTACCAGTCTTCATGGTTACTGATTAATGGAATAAGTACTGTCTTAAAAGTATTTTTTGAGTTATCGTATCTTTGTTCCATTTCATCTGGGAAATAGCAGTGTGGAGTTGCATTCCTGTAAATACTGCCTTAACAGTGGTAGATTAATTACTTTTGTGTTTCTATTTAATCATATAATGATGTATGTGAACTTAATAAAATTCTAGGAACTGAATATAATATCACTGTCAGGACCAACTCTTAAAATCACCAGTTTTAGTATTAATACTACTAGTACTACTACTATTAATATTTCACCTCTTGTAGTGTAAGCCTGACAAACACCAGAATTCTTACATCATTAGGTAGAAAACTATATAGCACCCAGAGTTTTTCATCAGCAATATAGAAGTATTTTGGACTATATTATTTAAACAGTGTACCATTCAACAAAAATATTGAAAAAATACATTTAGAAGGCAGAAATAATTTTGAGTAAATCATAAGACAGAGGAGTTGCTGAATATTTGTTTGTATATATGAGGGCTGTCCAGAAAGTATTCAGCCATGTCATATGAACAATAGAGGCATATATAAGTGGATATTTTCCAAATAGCCTTTGTATTATATATTCTCAGTTGAGTGAAAAATTTATCATGTTAGAAACCATTCACCTGATTATTTGCATATTTTGAGTAAATGTGGCAGGATGTATTACTCTTTTGTGGGTTCTGCTTGGTCTCTCACAGGCCTGTCCTGACCAGGACAGCCAGGAGGGAACTTGTAATGGGCCAGTCCTTTTTTGTACGGAGCTTCTGGTGACTTCTCACCCCTGACAGGATAAGCTCATTTCTTATTTTCATGATGCTTCTCTCCATTTTTTTTCTGTTTATAACAGTTTCTGCTCTCAGACCCCTCCACCCAAATGGCACTTTCAGTTCCTTTAACTCCTTCCTCTGATCCCATCCTATCTTCCACTTATTACTGTGTCTCTCTAGCATATGAGGCTGTCTGGAAAGTATCCAGCCATGTAATATGAAAAATAGAGGCATTTATGGCTGGATTTTTTTTCTGGACAGCCCTCATATAGTTCTCTATCACTTTTATTTTACAGTATATAGGAAATAGTCATGCTTATTCTAAAGAAGATTATTATGTGTTTGCATAAATAATATAGGAACATGGTATAAAATTCAAAAGATACATAAATATATATAGTGAAAACTAAGTTTCTTACTCATCATTGACTTTTAGTACCTCAGTTTCCCAGTCCTTCAGTTCTTCTTCCCACAGGCAACGAGTTTTCAAACAAATGTTCTGAACCTTAAATTTATCTCCTATTAGTGCATCTTGAAAACTTTTTGGTTGCTATTTATAGAGTTAACACATTGATCTTAATAAATCCATAGTTTCAGTATGTTTTTAAATACAAGGTTGAAGAACATAGGGGATAGAATAAGGCAGGAAGGGGAAAAATGTCTGTAGTTCCATTCCCCTTTCAGTTTATGATGATTTTGCACATGACTGTTTAGAAATGTTTCTTTTTTTTTTTTAAGATTTATTTTATTTATTGAGAGAAAGTGAGAGACAGAGACAAAAGGAAGGCGGGAGGGCCCAGAGCAGTCTCCATAGTTGTACATCATTAGCTTTTTTAACATAGTTTCATTCCACACAAGTGGATGTGGGGCTGCACTGGGCAGAACTGAACTGAGTACCTCCCCATGGGGAGGTAAGAACCTTTACCACCATTCTGGTGGTTATCAGTTATGTGCCACAGTTCAGCATGTGGGTTTGCAATGGTCTGAGGCCAGGATTCTATCCCCAGACCTCACTATTGCAAGGCATGTGCTCAACCTGTTGAGATATCTCGGCATCCCCCTAGAAATAATTTCTTTACCAAGTTAATTCCAAAGTAATTTATACCTAAATGATAAACAGGTACAGTTTATTAACTATCACTGTTAATCATACTAACTATAACTGTTTTATGACTTCATGCATTTATTTTCAAACATTGTTTCAAATGTATATACAAATATAGACATGGAAGTTCTAGTTTTAAAAATTAAGGCATGTTCTGTAGTACCTCTGAAACTGAACTCAAGCAACTGGCAAAAAGCTTTTTATCCAGTCATCTATCGAAGGACACTTTGGTTATTTCCATGCCTTTGTCACTGTATACTAAAATTAACTTAAAATGTATCAAAGACATACACATAAAACCTGAAACAATAAAGTGCATAGAAGAAAACATTGGTACTAAACTTATGGACCTTGGGTTCAGGGAGTAATTGATATATAAATTTTACCTCAAAGGGAAGGGAAGTAAAAGGAAAAATAAATGAATGGAACTATATCAAACTAAAACGCTTCTGTACAAAAAATAAAATAAAATACAACAACAAGAAAAACAAAATGAAACAAAACAAAAAACACCCCATCAACAATCAAATGGGAGAAGATATTTGCAAACAACAACTCTCATAATGGGTTAATATCCAAAATATATAAATAACTCTTACAACCTAACAATAATAACAACAAAAAACAAACACAATTTAATTAAAAAATGGGCAGAAGACTTGAATAGGCACTTCTCCCATGAAGACGTACAAATGGCCAATAGATACACAAAAAAATACTCAACTTCACTAGCAATAAATCGAAATCACAATGAGATATCATCTCATATCTGTTAGAATGGCTATCATTAACAAAACAAATAATAATAAGTGTTGGAGAGGCTTTGGAGAAAAAGGAACCCTTATACATTGCTGGTGGGAATGTAAATTGGTACAACCACTATAGAAAGCAGTATGGAGTTTCCTCAAAAAGGCCTTGCCTGAAGCCCTTTCCTGTTTACATGCATTGTTTTTTCTACCTGGAATGCATTTAATAGTTTTTCAAGTGGAAATCTCATCTTTGGTATCAGTTCATCTGTCATCACTACAAGGCTTCTCTGATTACTCTCTGAAGGGTGTTACTTTTCAGCACCACTCACTCTCTACCATATCACTCTATTACTTTTCTCCAAAGCACACATGTATCATATTTAGACATTTTGTTTTGTTTATTGTATCTCCCCCACTAGACTGTAAGCCCCATGAATAAAGAACTTTTCTGTCTTCTTTATCACTGTGTCTCTAGTAAGCAGTGAAGGGCTTGGCACGTATTAGTAGGTATTCAATAACTCTTTATGAATATATAAATAAGTGATTAAATAAAATAGATATTTCCTGGTATTACTAAATTTTACTTGCCATCAATCCAAAATGAGCAGATAAAATAAAAAGGACATAAAATGAGATGATTTTATTATTTTAGAGAAATAACAGCATCATTAAACCAAAATCGAAGTGGGAATTTTTTAAAATTTAAGTCACTTGGATTTAAACTTCAGTGTATTTAAAAATTTAAAAATTGTGTTTTGAGTATTAAATAAGACTAGGTAAAACTGGCTGCATCAGGTCAGGTGATTCTTCCTCTATTGACATCAGTTTCCCAATTTTTGGTCCAATTGTTTGGTGTTATGAGAAATTAGAAATTAGAAGTGAACAGTTCAGTTAGCTATTGTGACAATCATGTCTTTATTATGTATACTTACCACCTACATTCCAAGAGATTTCTTTATCTGTATCTCAGGGACTGGTTGTCTCCAGGGACAAAATACAATATTTTTCTTAAGTCTAACAGAATACCTACTGGCTCATAACCTATTTCTTTATATCAGAGTAGGTCTTAAGTGCTATAATCATATATCTTGAGGTCTGTTCCACTCTTGAGGGATGTTCTTAATATATTGTTCCACTGGAGGATGTTCCACTGGAGGATGGTGGAACTAGATTAAAATGGGCATAGCTGAAAAAGGTATACTCCTGTCTGGAGCCCCCTCCAGTGTTTCATTGTAACAGACTCTGGATCCAGACTGAGGACCCACCAGGGTGTAATCAACCTGTTAGCTGACCAAATTGGATCTCTAAGAATAGCTCTGCATTAGTTCTTCCCATGACTGTAACTGACCTGGGCTTTCAGTGAATAGGTAGTGATTCCTCAGGGATTTGTGTCTGTTAGGCAGGATGTGCATTGGTAGCTGGCTTAACTTTTTGTTCAGAATTTATTTTTAGGTACTTATCATAAAGAATTTGCTGAGTCATTTGTGTGCCTTTAAAAAATGCCAGCACAATGTGCTTCTTGGGATTGAGGGTATGCTTGTTTAGTTGTAGATGGAATGAAGACAGACTAATTTTAACTTAATACAACAGTATTAGAATTTATTGTGATGTTGAAAAAGCAAAGAAACAGCCAAATAAAAGTTGGATAATGTTCACTAGGAATGCACTGAAAGTAGCCTACATAAGATCCAGACAAAGTCTATGAGAATCCAAGAACTACTGACATGATTAAATATCTTTGGTTTCGGGAGAGGATAGGGTAAAGAGAAAGCTAATAATTGCTATTGAGATTTAGTTACTATAGCATATAAGACCATTTATCATTGGGTTTTTTTTTCTGTTTCTCTTTAAAAACATTTTTTATTGTGACAAAATACACAAACGTGAAACGCACCATCTTAATCATTTTTAAATGTACAAGTCAGTGGCATTAAGTACACTACTAATGCTGTGCAACAGTCACCATTATTCATCTCCATAACTCCTTTTATTCTGTAAAATTGAAACTCTGTGCCCATTAAACAGTAACTTCTCAGTCCTCCCTTCCCTAGCCCTTGGCAACCACAATTCAATTTTCTGTCTCTATGATTTTAACTATTCTAAGTACCTCATATAAGTGGAATCATACAGTATTTATTTTCTTGTGACTGGCTATATTTATTTAATATAATGTCCTCAAGGTTTATCCATGTGGTAGCATATGTCAGCATTTTCATCCTTTTTAAGGCTGCATAATATTCCCTGTATGTATACATCGCATTTTGCTTATTCATTCATCCAATGATAGACCCTTGTGTTTCCATATTGTAGCTATAGTGAATAGCACTGCTATGAACATGGGTGTACAAATATTTCCTCAGGGCCCTGCTTTCAGTTCCTTTGGGTATATACCTAGAAGTGGAATTGCTGCCTCATATGGTATATTTAATTTTTTGAGAAACCATCATAATGTTATCCAAAACAACTGTATCATTTTACATTTCCACCAATAGTGCATAAGGGTTCCCATTTCTCCAACCAACACTTGTGGTTTTCTTTTTTTCAACAGTAACTATCCTACTTACTGGGTGTGAGGTAGTATTTCAAGGTAGTTTTGATTTGCATTTCCCTAATGATTAGTGAGGTTGAGCATGTTTTCATGAGCTTCTTGACCATTTGTATATCTTTTTTGCAGAATTATCTGTTTAAGTCTTTTGCCCAGTTTTGAATTGGGTTGTTTTGTTGTTTTATGATATATATGTGTGTGTGTGTGTGTGTGTGTGTGTGTGTGTGTGTGTGTGTATATATATATATATATATATATACACACACTGGATATTAATAATTTATCAGATATATGATTTGTCAACATTTCCCCCATTCTGTTGTTGCTTCTTTACTTTGTTGATAGTGTCTGTTGATGCACTAAATGGTTAATTTTTATGAAGTTCAATTTGTGTTTTTTTCTTTCTTTTATAGCCTGTGCTTTTGATGTTATATCCAAGAAATCATTGTCAATTCCAGTGTTGTACAGCTTTTGTCCTATGTTATCTTCTAAGAATTAAATAGTTTTAGGTTTTACAATTAGGTCTTTGACTTGTGTAGAGTCAATTTTTGTGTATGCTGTTAGATAAGGGTCCAACTTCATTCTTTTGCATGTGGATATCCAGTTTTCCCATCATTATTTGTTGAAAAGATTGTTTTTTCTCCATGAAATCATGTTGGCACCATTGTTAAAAATCATTTGACTATATATGTGAGTGTTTATTTCTGGGCCCTGTTTGTTCCATTGGTCTATGACTATCTTTCTGCAATACCATACTGTTTGTATACTGTAGCTTTGTAGTAAGTTTTGAAATCAGGAAGTGTGAATCCTCCACCTTTGTTTTTCTTTTGCAGGGTTTTGGCTGTTCAGTATTCCTTGAGATTACATATGAATTTTAGGATGGGTTTTTGTATTTATGCAAAAAATGTTATCAGGATTTTGTTAGGAATTGTATTAAATCTGTAGATCTCTTTGGGTAGCATTGTGATATATATATATTTTTTCCAAGATTTATTTTATTGATTTTGACAGACAGAGAGACAGAGACAGAGAGAAGGGAGAGGGCCCAGAGCAGTCTCCATAGTTGACAGCATTAGTTTTCCATATAGTTTCATTCCACAGGTGGGCACAGGGCTGCACAGGGCAGGAACTGGGCCAGGGGCTCCCACATAGCCCCAGCAAGAACTGAACTGGGGACATACCCCAGTTCAGCATATGGGTCCACAAGGGCCGGGGCCAGGATTAGATCCTCAGTCCCCAGGGCTTCAAAGTGAGCGCTTAACCCGCTGAGCCATCCCAGCTTCCTCAGTATTGGGATATTTTTATTGTGTTGCTGTAATGTCTTTGTTGGACTTTGGTATCATTGTAATGGTTGCAGTCTTTACCATTGAGTATATGTTCACTATGTTTTTTCATATATGGCTTTTATTATGTTGAGGTAGTTTTCTTATGTTCTTTGTTGAGTGTTTTTATTATGGTGTGAAAGGGTACTGAAATTTGTAAAAAGGCTTTTGGCATCAATTGAAATGATCATGTTTTTTCTTTTTTTTTTTTGTTCATTCTGCTAGTATGGTTTACTACATTGATCAATTTTTGTATGTTGAACCATCCTTGCATTGAAAGAATAAACCCCACTTGATTATAGTGTATAATCCTTTTAATATGCTGCTGAATTGGTTTGCAGATATTTTGATGAGGATTTATTAGTATTCATAGAGATACTGGTCTGTTGCTTTCTTTTAATATCTTTGTCTGTCTTTGGCATGAATTTAATGCTGACCTGATAGAATAAGTTAGGAGTTTTCTGTCCTCTTTAATTTTTTGTATAAGTTTGAAAATAATTGGTATTAGTTTTGAAAAAATATTTGGTAGAATTCAACATGAAACCATCTGATTCAGACCTTTTACTTTTTATGTTGTTTTTGATCATTAATTTACTCTCATTACTAGTTACAGGGCTATTCATACTCTATTTATTTATGAATTATTCATCTTGGTAGGTATGTTTTTAGGAAATTATTTAATCTAGACTTGTTCATAGTACTCTCATAATTTGTTTAAAGATTCATTTTATTGGTTGAGAGAAGGAGAGAGAGAGAGAGAGAGAGGGAGAGAGAGAGAGAGGGAGAGAGAGGGTGGGAGAGAGAGAGAGAGAGAGAAAGAGAGAGAGAGAGAGAGAGAGAGAGAGAGAAGGGGGCAGGGCCCAGAGCAATTCACATAGTTGTACATCATTATTTATGATATGGTTTCATTCTACACAGGTGGATGTGGGGCCCCCTCACAGGGTGGGAATTGAACTGGGGACCTCCCACACTGGAGGCAAGACCTCTGCCATCCGTGGTTACCAGTTGCGCTGCAGTTCAGAATATGGAATTGCATGGGCCAGGGCTGGGAATCAAACCCCGGACCTCAGGATTGTGAGGCAAGAGCTCAACTGCTGAGTTATCCCAGCATCCCCAATTATCTGCATATGTAATATAGAAAACAGAGCCCTAAATCTATTACTTTGCCCAGGTTCCCAACTCATAAGTATCAGATCTGGGGTGATTTATCTGAGGACTTCCTTAATGCTTGTCCATTGAAATCTCTTCACCAGTTAATTCTTGGGTAAATCTCTGTATGCCATAATTTATTCAGTTATGCTGTTTTCAGTATAGCTAAGAATGATTAGAAACATCTATTTATTACTCAACCTTTAAGTAATATCTTCTGTCTACCACAGTGTATGCCACAATCTATTGTACAATGCCTCCTGTGAATTTTATGAACTCTATAAAGCGCAGTGGTATCTATAAAGGTTTGATAAAATTGCACTGATGGACTTATCAGCAAACATCTTTGTAGCTAGTCTCTCATGGAACAGAACATTAATAAACTGTTTTGTCATGTAAGATTTCTTGCTTTAGCAGCAAGTAATGCTAATTTATGAAAATTCTTCAGAGCCAGTCTCAGTTATTATTTGTAAGTTGCTAATACCCTCAGTTTTCTTTTTATAACATTAATAGCTTTCTTTAGGATTTGAATATTTTGCGAATAACTGATGCTGTGAGAGAAATGGTTTCATACAGTTGTTTGACAATAATGTCTCAAAAATCTCGCAGGGTTTCTCTGTAACAATGAATTCTTTCACAGTTTGAAGTCATTTTCCCAGAAGGGATAATTATACATACATAGTAGCCTCTCAATTAACCAGCACCCATGGGGATTGGTAGATGCCAGATAAATGTAAGCAGATTCTCTGTTAACCATAACTCAAGCAACCGGAAAAATCTCAAGCAACCAGTAAAAACACATGCCTGTCTCTGATTTTAAAATATTTTGCTGGTTGCTTGTGAGTGCCAGTTGCTTGGATTCTGGTTAATGGAGAATCTAATGTATATCTGAGGGAATTTTCTTGTATATTCTCATACCTCCTTTCTTAATCTGCATGGATATTAACAAATTGCATATTATTAAATAACATTAGTTTATTATTGGATAGCATATGAAGAACAGGCTTTATAAGGTATGTTCTAATTACTTTATTAGCAATAAAGATATTTTTATAAAGAACAATGCCACTTAATAATGATAATCTCAACTGCTTCTTACCATGAAACTATGTATTTTCAGTATCTTTGCAATGAGAATTAGATTCTTGAAATGGCTTTTCTCAAAGATTGTTCAGGCAATATCATGTTTACAAGTAGTCATGGGTGTGTAACTGTAGCATCTATAATATCCCCTGAACACAGAAGAAAATTCTGCACATTGAATAAGCAAATATTATTAAAGATTTATTTTTATTGTTTTTGACAGAGAGAGAGAGAGAGAGAGAGGAAGACAGAGCTAGAGAGAAGGGGAAGGAGCCAGAGCAGTGTTTATAGTTGCATGTCATTAGTTTTCTGCAGTTTTTATTCCATAGGAGAGTGCGGGGCTGTGCAGGCCAGGAATCAGTCAGGAAGCCTCCTGCATGGGAGCCGGGGGTCTCCCATATGGCAAGCTCGCCCCGGTGAGAACTGAAGTGGGGGCATACCTCAGTTCAGTATATGGGTCTGCACGGGCTGGGGCTGGGATTTGATCTTGGGCTTGAGGCTGCAAGACTAGCACTCAACCTGCTGAGCCATCCCAGTATCCCCTGAATAAGCAAATATTGGTATTAGTTGTTGACAGAGTTCCACTTATATCAATATCTAATTTATAAGTATATGGTATATTTCATGTAGATATAACTGGAAGTAGTCACATGTTTCTGTCTTCTCAAGCTATTTGCCAGTTATCTATAATAAACACTTTGCAGATATGTCCAGAAACTAAGGTAAGAAAATCCTGATTATATGCAGATTAAGATTGACAGGTGAATTTGTTCATCTGTAGTTTCTATTCTGTTGAGGTAATGCCTGTGTCTGATTTGAAAATATTTTCTAAAACTTAACTCTGGATAATTGACATAAAAAACTGACATAATCATTTATTTACAATTTACTGAGCTATCAAGATCATTAACAACATAACAACTGAAGTCTCATTTGTATTATTTCCTATAAAAATAGCATCTATATTTCTCGATTAATTTATTTTATAGTTACGGTGATATATTATTCTGTTTACATTTCTCTTGGAAAAATAGTAATACATGTTCTAAAGAAGTATTTGAGAAAGCTCAGTTTTATTTGCACAAATGTATCTAAAACTTCTCCACTAAATAAACCTTTGCTGAGAACTTTTTAAATACAGTCTTTACCAATCTAAGAAAATGCCCTTTTATTCCTTCATAATAAAGTCAGGAACTATACCTGTATTCCTCATTCTCTAAGAATTACTTTGAACTATAAAATGATGAATTTTATTGAATGCTTTTCTTCATCGATTGAGGTAATTATATGAGTTTTCTTCTTAATTTTGTATGTTGAGTTACACAGCTAGATCTTCTGATGTTGCACTGTTCTTACATACCTGGGTTACTTGGGGATTGATTATGATATGACATGTTTTTTAGTTGTCTTGGATTTTGTTATTTAAGTTTTGTTTAAGTTTTAGTTGTACATACTTGTGAGTATAATTGACCTATGCTTTTCTTGTCATTTGTCAAAATTATGCTTGCTTCATACAAATGAGCTGTATGGTTCTTATTCTTTTTAAAATTTATATAGGGTATGAATTAGTGGTCTCTTAAAAGTTTGGTAGAATTCTGGTAAAATTGTAGCTATTGCTGCAGGTACCCTATTGATATGCCTTCAACTCACCCCAGATGACAAAGGCAAATGGTTCCGGAACATACCAAATATCTATGGCTTCCTACATCTCTCTGCCTAATGGTATTTTATGGCCAAGGGAATAGGCTTAACCTGAAGGAGAGAGACAGAAGTACCAATGAACTAAAACTATTAGTTGAATACTCTACCTCCTTGTCCCTTAGTGGGATGGCTCTGAGAGGATTCATCAAGGACCAAGCTCCATTTGGCCCCAGAAATGATCTACTCTTTAGCTGACTGTTTATTGGTTTGTCTCCCTTCCATGTTTCACTTCCTCATTTTTTCACTATACATTTTGGGATTATCTATCAAATAAATAAATTACTTTGTATCCAAATCTTTGGCTCAGGATCTGATTGTGTAGAAACTCAAAATAAGACAAAAACCATCTAAGCCTGAGATTTCTGTAGAAGAGTACTTAAAAAATTTTAAATTGATAAAAATTTATATAACATAAAATTCACCATTTTAAGGTACACAAAAGCTGTGCAGAAAGTATCCAGCCATGTAACCATTCTCATTATATTAACAATGACTGGATTGTTTGCTGGACAACCCTTGCACAGTCAGTGTTGTTTTTTTGTTTTTTTTTTGTATTTACAATGTTGTGCAACTATCACCATTATCTAATTCCAGAATATTTTCATTTTCCTGAAAAAAACAACAACCCTATACCCATTAGTGTTCACTTTATCCCCACACCTAGAGGACCACTAATGTACTTTCTTTCTCTATGGATTTACATATTCTGGACATTTCGTATAATGTATTTATACCACATTTGTGTCTGGCTTCTTTCGCTTAGCATAATGCTTTAAAGACTCATCTGTATTGTACCAAGAATGAGTACTTCATTCCTTTTTATGGCTGAATATATTCCATTGTGTAGATATATCATGCTATTTGCTCACTAATTGAAGGGCGTTAGGATGTTTATACTTTTTGGCACTTATAAATACTGCTGCTAAGAACATACATTTACCAGTTGTTCTATGAGCATATGTTTTTAATTATCTTGGGCATAACCTAGTAGTGGAATTACTGGATTATACAGTAATTCTATGTTTAATTTTTTGAAGAACTGCCAAACTGTTTTCAGTAGTCATTATACCATTTTATATTCTATCACCAATGTACAAGTGTTATAATATCCCACATTCTTGCTAATACTTATTATTTTTCATTAAAGAGTTAACATTCATCCCAGTAGGTGTGAAGATCTTTTGGGTTCCAGTTGCTGCCACCCACTGTCCACCATAGCTATGGCTGAAATCAGATGTGAGCCAAGGAGATTTGACATCGAGCACTAAAATCATCTGCTACATGAGACTTAGATGGACTTCATGTGAAAAGATTTATGTCCCTTGGTCATAATAGACAGGGGTTTCAATTTTGGCTTCATTTTTCATCTGAAGACCTGTCTTTGTGACTTAACCTATTGTCAGTTTCTTCCTTTATAAACTAAGAGGAATTAGTGTGGATTAAATGAGATAATAAATACACAAGAATTAGAAGAATACCCATAACATAGGGAGAACTCAAAAAATGCTATTTACTTTTGTTGTTGTTAGTAGCAGTAGCAGCAGCAATGGTGGTAATAGTGGCTCTAGTGGTGTTGTTTGTAGACACAGGGTTTGGGCTAGAGCTCAGATTCTCACTTACAATCCAGTTCACTCTACAGCCATGCTACACAGTGTGCTCTGCAGACCAGCAGAAGCAGCATCATCTGAGAAGTTAAAAATTCAGAATCCCCACCTCTATTCTCCTGGACCTAAGAATCAGAGTCTGCAGTTTAACAAGATGTCCTGATGATTCGAATGGACATTACAATTTGAGAAGCACTGGTGTAGTACATCATTTTGCTGCTCTCTATTTATCCAACTTTTCATAGTGAGCAGTTTCCACAATTTTTTTTAACTTTCTTTTATATAGATTTATTTTACTGTTAGAGAGAAGGTGAGACAGACAGACAGACAGAGAGAAAGGGGAAAGGCCTAGAACAGTCTCCATAGTTGTTCATCTTTGGTTGTGACAGAATTTCATTCCATACAGGTGGATATGGGGCCACACAGGGCAGGAACCAAACCAGGGGCCTCCTATGCAGGAGGTGAGAACTTTTGCCACCATCCCGATGGTTACCAGTTGTCACAGTTTGGCATATGGGCTTGTATGGGCTGGAGCCACAGCTGAGATTTGATCCCTGGACCTTGCGGTTGCAAGGCAGTCGCTTAATCTGTTGAGCTATCCTGGCATCCTCTGTTTTTAACTTTTTAAAACAGTTTTATTGTGGGATAATTGTTACACAAAAAAGTGTACTCTTACTGTATATAATTTGGTGAGTTTGAAAATATGCATACACCCACGAAACCAACATACTCCAATCAAGGTGATAAACATATCCATCACTTCCCAAATAGTAGGGTGACCAGACATCCCGCTTTTGGTGGGACAGTCCCAATTTTTAACAATTTGTCCCGCATCCTGCAGCGTTTTAAAAACATAACGATTTTTGGAAAGAATGAATGACAAGCTAGGGAACGGTGGGAGATAGACCAAATTTTTAATCAAGAACCCCCTCCCCCCGGTTAATGGTGTCCCACTTTACCAATGTTAAAATCTGGTCACTTTACAATAGACAAACAAAAAATAGCTGTGGCTCCCCCATAAAAGACCTAGTAAACTTCTTAAAATCAATTGAGAAACTTCAAAAGTAGGACCTTTATTGGAGAAGTTTGGAAACCTCTTAGACAAGCTATAGATACTTTACTTTCAATTAAATATTTAAGCAATTTTAGGTCACATAATCTTTCTTTTAAAGATTTATTCTATTGTTTTTGGCAAAGACAGAGAGACAGAGACAGAGAGAAGGGGAAATAATCTTAAAATATGTTATTTCTGCATTTTGATTTTATGGAACATTTTTATTAGAAAAATATATTTTATAATAATACTTGAATTTGAAAAGATGTTCTTAAGAGTTATTTTTTTTAAAGACAATTTTATGAAAGCCCATGGTATTTGGGTTATAGACATTTGCTAAGCAAACAGATTTATATAACAATTATATATTATAATATACTTAATGTTAATTTTAATATATTAATTCACTCATTCCTTGGATATGCCTTTGTGTTTTTTGAGTACTTGGTATATAGAAGTGAACTAAAATAGATAAACATCTCTTATCTTCTAGGAGAATACATTTTAATTAGGACATGTACATAACAAATGAGATAAATATTAGAAGGTGTAAGTGCACTGGAGAAAATTAAAATCAAGATATTTAATTTTGGGTGGTGTTGCTATTTTAGTTTCTGTGGCATTGAAAAGTGATATTTGAAAGTGACTTGAAAGAGATAAGGGAGTTAGCATTGCAGGTATTTAGGGTCAAAGCAGTCCAGATTGAGGTAATAGTGAATACAAAGGTCCAGTGTTAGCAGCCTGCTGGACATGTTAGAAGAGCAAGGAAGTCAGTGTGGCTGGAGCAGAGCCAGTGGGTGAGAATAGTGAGAGAAAAGGTTAGAGTGAGATTGAAAGGTATCCTTTGGATCACGGTAAGGACTTTTGAATTTATTTTGAGCAAAATGAGGACTATTAAAAGATACTGACCAAAAAAGTTACATGATGCTTATATTTTAAGACACATTAAAAGGTTTATTTTGTCTGTTTTGTTGTGATAGATTAATGCGAATGAGAAAGATTGGAGCCTGGGAGTCCAGTTATGAGGTTATTGTAATAATTTAGACAAGTGATGGTGGTGACTTGGACTAGGGTAGTTGTAGTGTAGGTGGTGATATGTCATCTCTGTAGATATATGTTTAAAGTAGAACCAAAACGATTTTCTGGTGGAATGTATGTGGGGAATGGCAGAAAAAGATTATTCCATGACTTTTGGCCCAAGGCAAATGGGGAAGATGGAGTATTGCCATTAACTGCTATGAGTAAGACTGTGGATGGAGAGGTTTATGATGAAGGTCTAGAATTCAGTTTAGGTTTCGTTAATGAATCAAAATAAAAATTCACTGAAGCTTACCTATAAGGCTGTGCTTTTAATTTTGTACTGTGATAGTGTTGTGATGATTATTGATTTTTTTAAAAATAGTAAATGGACTTGCTTTACATTGCATCTGCTTTAAAGTAGGTCAGACTACTATATGTGGTTAGTGATGTTATTGCCTTTTAGCAGTTATAGGAGCAAGGAGCACAGTTTGCAAAAGGAAGTGCATGTAATAATAGTCCATGGCTTCTAGAAATTGACTTGCAAGCAAAATAGTTTTGTCCATTAACCTTACAGTCTTAAAGAATTACTTGCAAGAATCTGATAAACAGGCAAGTGAAGCTTTATACTTTGAAATTTTTTCCTCTGAATTAGTGCCCTTTCCTTACAAATTTCTCCTCCTCAAGAGTGTCCTAGTGATTTCCATATTTTGTTAATATATCCTTTGTATTGCCTCTAGTTTTACACTTCCAATTCCCTTCAGTATGACTGAAGCTTACCATATGTAAAGCTACATATAATTATTTTCTGCCCCCCTTCTTTCTATAAGATGTGCTCTTCAGAAATTGTTATGTCCTGTTCTCCATTTTTAATAAAATCTTCTAGTGAATGTGCTTTCTATTATAAGAAAAATGAAACTTGGAGAGAGAGAGCAAGAGTGAGTGAGTGAGCGAGTGAAAGAGAAAGAAAAGTGGGGAGTGCCCAGTGCCATCTCCATAGTTGTACATCATTAGTTGTGACATGGTTTCATTCCACACAGGTGGATCTGGGGCCGTGCAGGGTGGGAACTGAAATGGGGGCCTCTGTCATGGGAGGTGAGAACCTTCACTACTGAGTCATGACGGTTACCAGTTGCACCGCAGTTCAGCATATGGGTTTGCATGGGCTGGGACCAGAATTTGATCCCCAGACCTTTCTGTTGCAAGACAAGCACTCAACCTGCTGAGCTATCCTGGCATCCCCCATTCCCTCATTTTAAACCATAATTTTACTTTACATTTATTGAAATGATTTTATTGTTCTAGAGTTTGTATACCATAACCTTTAAGTTCTAAATGATGGAAAAGAACATCAATTGATAGTACATTTGTATAATATTTACCCTATTGAATCTTTAGTTCATCAATATGCAATGGAGAATATTCTAAATAATATCACATTTTGTAATGTAGAATAATGATACCCTTTCAACTCACTTTTTTATTTTATTAAAGTTACTATTTTTTAAACCGGAATTTAATTTATTTTTAGGGAAAAAAATAGGTTGACAATGTAGTACTAAATACAAAGAAACCAGTGGGTCTTGATCGACCGAAGTGCTATAGCACAGACTAGTGGAAAAAAGTAGTAACTGCAGAGATGGTCACTTTTAGTCTTGCTGGATAGACAGGTAAGACTACTGTTTTGAGTTAAAAAAAAAAATGCTTAGGGAAATTTAAGCTTAAAGTGCAATTCTAAACTAAAATAAGATTTAAAAAAATAAAATATTTATTAGGAAGGCAACAATGACCTATTCTGATAATAATATACAATTACATTATTCTAAATGACTAATATACTTTAGCAGCCAGTTCTGTAGTTTTTTCATAAAATTTAATTTAGAACAGTAAGTTTATAAAATACCACATGCTTTTGTGAAAAGGAAAATAAAAACAACACTACAAAATGTGTACAGTTAATTGATAACCTTTGGCATAATTGCCTAACTCCTTTACACGTACCCCTCCATAAAAAGACCCTGAAAGTAAGCTATATATTGTATTTTAAAAATTATATTTGTATGAAAATTTAGTAATTCGTTCTCATTTTGATATATTTGTGTTAAGTACACATTTGCTTTCACTGTAATTATGAATATTAGTAAATAGTTTCACTAGTCCAATTAACTTTAATTGGTTACTAGTCTCTTATACATTTTTATCTTTTCTCACTTTTTCCCTTTTTCCTGTTTCTTATTTGAAAATATTTCAAACATGTTGAGGTGTTTAGAGAATAATACCAATAAGTTATACAAATCTTAAAATGTTGCCATATTTGTTTTTTTAGAGATACAGTGATTATCTTGAATACTTACCATTCCACACATGTTTTTATGTGGATAAGTTGAAATTTATGCATATAACTGCTAAAGCTTATGTAGTATTATTTTGCAAGGTTTTAAACTTTATATTGTAGATCATACTGTATATATTTTTCTGAAACTTGTTTGTTTAACTATATTTTGAGAGTTATCTCAAAATTTAGATTCATTGAAGTCTAATTCCTTCAACTGCTGAGTATAAATCTGTGTAAATATGCTATAGTTTATCCATTTTTATTTTGATTTAGGTTGTCTAATTTTTTTCTAAGAGATATAGCGCTCAATAAATATACCCATTCGTGTCTTCTTGTGCCTGCTTGAGCATTTCTCTAGGTTGGAAGTAAGGTTTCCGGGTCATAGAGTATAGGTAGCCATTTCCAGTTTCTGTAGATATTGTGGAATGGCTTTCCAAACTGGTTGAAAATAATTTACAATCCTGAGAAGAATGTTTGTATTGGTTCTTCTACTCCCTCTCCAATGCTTGGTATAGTCAGACTCTTAAATGCTGCCAAACTAATGGGAGTAAAGTAGTAACTCATTGTTTTAAATTTACATGGTCTTGACTGATGACGTTAAGCACCTTCTTATTTATTTTCCAATTGGGTTTCTCTGTGGAACTGTATATTCATTCTTTGACCTATTATTTGAATGTTCTGTCTATCTTTTTCTTATTGAACCATGGAAGTTCTTCATATATTCTGAATGTATATCCTTTGTTAACTGTATACATTGCAATAAAATGTCTCCTAGATGTGGTTTCTCTTTTTACTTTATTTTATCTCACTACTTTACCACTCAAAATATTTAAGCATTTTATACAGTAGAATTTATATTTTTTAATTGTTTATGCTTTTTGAGATAGAGGAATCTTTTGTTTTTCTAACTTCATACAAACTTTCTTGACAGTTGTTCTAAAAGTTTTGGCTTTTATGTTTCAGTGTTCAATCCATTTGGAATGGATTTTTGTATGTGGTGTGAGATGAGAATCTATTTTTTGCCCCATAAGGACCACCAGTTAGCCCAACTATATTAATTCAATAATGCCTTCTTTCTCCATTGATTTGTAATGTTAGTATTGACACATGTGAGGATCTGTTTCTAGAGCTTAAATTATGTTCCTTGTTCTATTTACCATCTCTCCATTAATACTACACTGTCTTCATTTTTGTCACTTTTTGGTGAGTAGAGCAAGTCTACCTCAAATTATTATTTATCTCCAGAATGATTTAGATTAAAAAAAAATCTTTGGCTCCCACGTATTTATTTTAGAATGAGTTTGATAAATTTCATAAAAAACAAGAAAAAAGTTTTGATTAAAATTGCTTAGATATTTATAGATTTAATTTGGGCAGACTGACATCTTGTGGTATTTTGTCTTCTCATTCAAACAGAGTATATCTCTTCACTTAAGTAAATTTTCTTTTAGACTTTTGTATATTATTTTTCTTTTGGTAACAGGTATTACATTTTTTTTTATTCAATGGTTGTACTTGGTTATTAGTAGTGTATTTTGGTTTGTTCGTCTTTGATCTATGAAACTCATAGAGTTCCTTATTACTTTTAATACTTATTTGTAGGTCTTCTCGTGTTTTCTATTACAATCATATGGTGTTCACAATCAAATAGTGTTTAGATAAGGACAGTTGTATTTCTTCTTTTGTGTGTGAGATTTACTAAGCTGGTGTCTCCAGGTTAAGTAGAAGGTTATACTAGGGATTCTCAGCTCTTTCCTGATATTAAGCTAAAGGCCTTTCAACTTTTATCCTTAAATATAAAATAGGATGTAGAATTTTTTAAAAAAAATATTTATTTTATTGTTTTTGACAGAGAGAGAGAGAGAGAGAGAGAGAGAGAGAGAGAGAGAGA
>PVKE010012971.1:0-37382 GCA_004027555.1 Craseonycteris thonglongyai
TTTATCTTCAGTGCATATTTATTTTTATTTTACTTTTTGACAGATAGAGAGAGAGACAGAGACAGAGACAGCTAGAGAACCGAACTGTGGGAACTCCCCAGTTCAGCATGTGGGTCCTGCCTGGGCCGGAGCCGGGATTCGATCCTCGGTCCTCGGGGCCTCAAAGCGAGCGCTCAACCCGCTGAGCCGTCCCGGCTTTTCCCTCTTTTTCTTTTTTTAAAGATTTATTTTATTGTTTTGAGGGAAGGCAAGAGAAAGAAAGAGAAGGGGGAGGGCCCAGAGTAGTTTTCATAGTTGCACATCATGAGTTGTGACATGGTTTCATGCCACACAGGTGGGTGTGAGGCCACATGGGGTGGGAACTGAACTGGGGGCTCCTGCATGGGAGGCGAGCACCTTTGCCATCATCCCAGTGGTTACCAGTTGCACTGAAGTTCAGCATATGGATTTGCACGGGCCGGGGCCGGGGATTGAACTCCAGACTTCATGGTTGCAAGGCAAGCACTCAAACTACTGAGCTCTCTCAGCATCCCCTAGATACTGTTATTTCCATTACATGAATGGGGAAACTGAGGCTCTGAGAGGGCTGGCATTGGCCAAGGCCTCGTGTTCTGCAGTGTGGTGCTGGCACGCGAAGGCAGGCTGGCAGCTCCCAAGCCTTTCTTCTAGAACAAGATTGTCCTCTAGACAAAGGGAGCGCTTAACCCGCTGAGCCATCCCGGCTTCGCCCCCAAGACAGTTCTTCCAGTGTGGCCCAGGGAAGCCAATAGAGGCTTCCTGCAGGAGCCCCTACAATATTGGCTCCTCCTGATTTAGGGGCTGGGAGGACTGAAATCTGTGACATTGGACCTCTCGTCACTGAGCATCCTCCATCGTTAACTGGTACTCCCCATTTTGCCTGTTGTTTATTCCCGGGACCTTGCTCCTTCTGCATCTCTCTACCCCGCCCTGGTGTGACCCCCCTCCTACCTCTCAGTCCTTGCTGGCCTCTTGTTCTCTGCCTCTGTCCCCTCTGTCCACCTTCCAAACAGCAGCAAGACAGATCTGCCTCAAACTACAAATCCAACCACGTCCTTTCTGCCTTACAGCTTGCCTGTGCAGGTTTTGTTGGTAGGTCCGGAGCGGGGCCTCAGATTCTGCATTTCTAACAAGCGCTCAGCTCCGATGGGCACACTTTGAGTAGCAGGCCTTTGTGTTAGGCCTTTGAGTAGCAGGTGCGGCCTTGTATGAGGTGGGCTGCCTACAGGGATCAGGGTTTCCTCTGTGATGGACTATAGCAGGGGTCTCAAACTACTGGCCCCAGGGCCAGATCTGCCCCACCCAGCCTGTTTTTATAAAGAAGGTTTTAGTGGAACACTCCCCGATACATTTACAACATGAATTGTTGGTGGCCATTGCATTACCATGGCCGAGTTGAGTAGTAGTGAGATCATATGGCTCCTGAAGCCTAAAAAATATCTACCACCTAGATCTTTGCAGAAAAATCTGTCCACTGTGTAGCACAAGCTGCTCCAGAAGGCTGTGCGTTGGCACTCCAGCCATCAGAAGGGGGTTGACCTGAAGACTTACACACACACACACACACACACACACACACACACACACGGGTCTCAGGCAGATCCCAGGGGATGTGCTCAGGGCACGCGTGAGAGATTGATGGTGGGTTGGGGCACGTATGGAGAGGTTACCCGGTCCAGGGGCCCTCACAGCACCCCAGCCACAGAGGAAGCACAGCCCCGGAGCCCTCATGTGCTGAATAAGGGCAGGGGGGCCCCGTGCAGCTAGGGCTGTGAGTTCCGCGCAGCTGGTTTGTGTTAGGGCTTGGATGGGAACCCTGGCCTCCCGACCACATGCCTGGGGCTCTCCCGCTGAGGCGGCCCCTGTGGCTGGGAATGCGCTGGGGGGCGGGGGTGGGTAACAGGAAGGACTTTGGTTGGTGGGGTCTTCAAAAAGAGGACGATCCTCCTCCATTGCACAGGTGACCTCCCCTCCCCCTGCCTTGACCTTTTACACCCAAATAAGTGGGTTGATGGAGGTTGAGTATAAGCCCGGGACCGAGGTCTCTGGAGTTTAAGTTGCCGGCAAAGGCAAATTCCGTCAAAGGAATCTGAGTTTCCTGTTGTCTTACATTAAAAAACAAAATGACAAAACCTGGTGATCCCAAAGGAAAAATCTCATAACAGACTGAATATTGCAGGGTGGAAACTAAGCACTTTATGTACATTATCTCATTTAGTCCTCACAACAACCCTGTGGGTGAGTTTATTATAATTACACCAGGTGTATAGACAAGAGAACGTCTCTTCTCAGCCTTTTGGCTAAGATCAAGCGCAGACAAGAGAACATGTCCCCCATATAATGCCTGGCTCGTAGAAGGGGCTACTACATGAAAGGGCTTAGTAGACATTGATTACATGATTGCATGAGGCACAGAGAGGTTAGGTAACCCCATCAAAGTCGTACAGCAGGGGAGAAGAGGAGCTGGAATGTAAACGTGACCTGTGTGACTGCACCGTGAGCTGAAGTGGCCTGCCCCTCCACGCCTTCCCCTGTGTCCCCCATGCTGGGTATGGGGAGGCTTAGGACTCCTCCTCCCAGCCTCCCAGCCTTGACTGACAGCATGCAGAGCACTGTACTAAGACCTTTGCAGCCAGGGAGGTGGGCCCCCCCTCCCACCACCGCCTTTCCTGCTGAGTTCCAGCTCCTCCTGCCAAAGCCCAGAAGACTCCTCCCATGGGGTGACCCCCTGGGCCAATCCCCCAACGGCCCCGCCCAGCGGCTCGGGTGAGCAGGCTGCGCCCTGCCGTGAGGAGCCTCTTTGCCCCTCGTTCTGGGGCTTTGTGGGAACAGGACGTTTAAACTCTCTGGGGACTGAGGAGAGGGGGTTTCTGGAGCTTAGTGCAGCCTGTTCAGAACTCAGGCACTGGCATGGGGGGAGAGCAGGGGTGGGGGGAGAGACGAGGGGAGAAAGGAAGGATGGAAGGATCACTACCTGGCCAAGGGAAGGTGGGGGAAGCGGCGGAGAACTTTCTTGTGGCACTTTCCAGGGTGTGTTTGTGGGAGAAGCGCACACATGCGCACACACATGCACACACTTGCTTTAGGAAGAGCAGGGTGGGAGCCCATGGCTGTGTGTGATTGCAAAGGAGTGCGTGTCCCCCCGGCTGTGTGCCCGCAGCAAAGAAGTTTATACACCCACTGAGGTTTCCAAGATCGCCTTAGCCTACGCATACTGACTTCCTGTCTCCACTCTATGGAGTGGGAATGATTATGACCCCCATTTTCTTGTTTTGCTGGAAAGGCTCAGAGAGCTTAGGACACTTGCCTGAGGTCACCCAGCTTGGAAGTGCTGGGTCAGGGGTTTGGGGAGATCCAGACAATCGAATGCATCTGTTCTCGCGTGTATGTTTCTCTATTCGGGGAGAAGTGTTCGTCGAGCACCTACTGATTGGTCAGTTAAAAATTATGATCCCTAGTGGCCCTGGGTGAAGATCCCCTACAGTATAGACCCAGAAGTGGATGTGCTGGGATATGTGGACCACCCTCTGAGACTCAGGGCTCTTCTCCCAGGAACCTCATGGATCTGGGGTCTCGCTCAGAGCCCAGTGGGGCAGGCTGGTACTTGGAGCCTGTGTTAACACCGAGCAAATCTTTCGCTTCCTTCTAAGCATGAAGGTCAAGGTTGCTCTGGCTCCAGCTCATGCCCGTGGTCAGCTCACAGTCTCTGCGTCTTGAGCCATGGGAGTCACATTCCTCAAACTTCTAGGGGCTGAGTCACAGCACCTGGGACTCCTGGAGTTGCATGGCTGGCAGGGTCCTCTAATGAAGAGGATCCTGGCTTTGAGTGTCACAAGTTGGACAAGAGTATGAAGGCCTGACATTAAGTTCGTGAACGTGCCACTGTGCACTTATATGGGCAGCACCCCACAAACAACTCAGTAAGGTTTCATAACCTTGGTGTATCAGTGTCTCACAGCTGTGTTCACGTGAACATGTGGTGATGTCTTGCTGAGTGGCATTCATTGTTGTTGTTGAGTGTTTTTGTGTGCCATCTTGAGCATGTCGGAGTTTGAGTTTGACAAGACCTTTTGAGAGAGGCAAGACGATGTTGTAAGCCGTGTTATCATGGGTGGCGAAACATGGGTGTACCAATAGGATCCTGATACAAAGTGTCAAAGTGCACAATGGAAGTCAGCCAATTCTTCACAACCAAAAACGTTCTGTCAGTCCAAATCAAGAATCCAAACATTGTTGCTAACCTTTTTTTGATTTCAGAGAGATTGTTCATTATGACTTTGTACCAATTGGACAGTCAACCAACTTGACTATTGGGAAGTGCTGCAAAGGCTGAGTGAAAAAGTTAGACAAAAGCAACCTGAACTTTGCACCAACAACTCATGGCTCTTGCATCACAACAATGCACCAGCTCACACGACACTGTCTATGAGGGAGTTCTTAGCCAGTCAACAAATAACTGTGTTGGAACGCCCTCTCTACTCACCTGATCTAGCCCCCAATGACTTTTTTCTTTACCCAAAGATAAAGAAAATATTGAAAGGAAGACATTTTAATGACATTCACAACATCAAGGGTAATATGGTGACAGCTGATGGCCATTCCAGAAAAAGAGTTCCAAAATTGCTTTGAAGGGTAGACTATGCATTGGCATTGGTGCATAGCTTCCCAAGGGGAGGACGTCAAAGGTGACTGTAGTGATATTCAGCAATGAGGTCTGTAGCACTTTTTCTAGGATAAGTTCACGAACTTCATTGTCAGACCTCGTATGCGTCTGCCTGAGCAGATTTGCCTTGGATGTGAGTCATCGATTGGTTCTACAACAGCCGATTCTGGAAAACCCCTACGCTTCTGGAAAATCCACAGGCAGGCCTGCTCATGAAAGGCCAGCGGGGGTTGGTGTAGTGATACGGAGAACTAAGCAAGTCAGTTCCAGCCTCTGCCTCTCCCCCACAACATACGCACACCACCAGATGCCAACCTTGAGAAAGAGATGGGAGCTCAGGGACTTCACGGTGGCCTTTGCCCCTGAGTGTCCTCGCTTTTCCCATCATCACCCACCTAGCTTCCCATCCCCCTCACTTCTCTCACCTGTTGTATCTAAGTACCTAGGAGACGTAACATTACAGGGAGTTTCCGAAATTCAGTCCCTCCTGGGCCACCTTTCCAATTTTGCCATAGCCACGTGCTACCTGAGCTGTTACTAACTTTATATTTCTGTTTAAATCGAGTTACTGAAAAATGCTTCATTCATTTAAAATGTATTTATGTCACTTCTGTAAGTGGAAAACCAATAGCACTCCCCCAAATAGAGGGTAGCTAGTAAGATTATATAGGGTCCAGCAGAAGTACCGCCCCTTTTTGATGAGCTGCTAATCTACACCAAATCTTTTATTACAAAACCATAAGCGTGGTAATTCTGTAACATAACGATATCACACTCAAGCACACGGTATGACATTTTAGGTGAAATGTTCAAGTTGCTGTCCATCTCGTCGGAGACAAAGCAAGCCTTACAATGTTTCATTCAGCATGACTTCTGCCCGACCCTGTCTAATGAAAGCAGAGCAAACTTGTTGCAATGTAGCGAGAGCTGTGGCTTTCCCAAGCCTCTGGATTCCACAGCTGCTCTCTGTCATTCAAGAGAGCTGAGCAGGTGTTAGAGACAATGCCCAAGACAAGCTGGAAGCCTGCTGGAGCTCCATTCACATGGTCAGCAGGTCTGAAGAATAATTCATCAATTCCAGTTTTCCAGAAGCTTCCATTCATTGTGTTGCTCTCCCTGTCCCTCCACTGTGCTTGGAGTCCCTGGAGAACTGAAATGCACACATATTGGATGACTCTTTATGTAACCGCGTCCCTCATGTAGGTCCTGCACACGAAAGGCATCCAATACGTGTTTTTAATGGAAGGGGCAGAAGGAACTTGAACTTCTGTGATGCTAAAGAAAGCACTTTTAAAATCTTAGTAAGGGCTCCTCAGTGATTAATTAATGTTTGTTATATAAAGGTGCAAATGAATGAATAATCGCTAGAACAGGGGTTTCTGTCTGTTCTGTTCACTGCGTGTCCCCTGCCTAGAGCAGAGCTTGGCACTTAATAGGTGCTCAGTGAGCATTTGTTGAGTCAACGAGAGAATCAATGCATCTGTAAATTAACGAGTGAATGAATGAAGAAAGGAGTGAGCACACGAATGCCTGTCAAGTTTTTCTCCTCTAGACTCAAGAGACAGGCCTTTTGTAAAGCCGCAGTCCTCCAGGGAGGCTGGCCAAGCCTTGAGTTGGGGGCCAGGGGGTGGAGAGAATGAGCAAATGACCCCAAGATAAGCACAGCCTCAGGGCACTGGCTGGGGCATCTGAAGGTTCCCCTAGCTGAGCAGCAGCCCTCACTGGCAGCTGACCTCAGTGGCCTCTCCTGGGGCTGGGCTGAAGGCCACTAAACTCTCAGTAATGTCTCCCTCCCCCCTCTAATGTTTAACCATTATGTAGTCAGCATCACCCTGGTTCTGTGAGGCTCACTGAGGACCAGGTGAGGGGTCCCTGCCCTCCCAGAATCCTGCTGCCCATATCTCACCCCCAGTAGGACATCGCCATCTTTTTGTCCTCTTGAAGCAACAAAATGTTCTCGTTCTGGGCTTTTTTCCTTAAGCTAATAGGGAAGCCAGGACTTCATTTCTTTGGGGGGAAAATTTGCCTTTTAAGCAATTTCTTGGTCCCCCTAGAAAATGAGCCCCACCTGCCTACAGTAGTCATCCTCGTACCTGTTACGATTTGTGAATATTGTATACCTCACGAAAAGGTAAAAACAACATGACTGCAAAGTCCTTGAAGGTGGGGACTGGCTCTTATATTTGTGGCCCCACCCCGTTCAGTAGCACTGGCATGTTCTTGTATAAGCAGTTTCCCCTGGTGTCAGTATCTGAGATGGACAGGGCTGCATAAATAAATATGAGGGCACACTGTTCTCAAACCTCAGTGTGGGTAAGGACCACTGGGGAGCTAGCTAAAAATCTAGATGTCCAGATCCCCCTGTGATCCATTCCTTCACCCACTCATTCATTCATTGATTCGGTGACTGTTTACTGAGCTACTATGTGTGAGTAGAGTGGCCAGATTGAGCAAATAAACATTCAGGGTGTCCAGTTAAGTTTGACTTTCATATCACGCAGTAGTTGAGACACACAAGCAAACGCTGTGTTGTTGATCTGAGGTTCACACACACCCGAGCGTCCTGTATTTTACCTGACGGCTCTCTGTCTACACTGAACACTGTTTCTGGCAATGGGGACACAGCAGGGACAAAACAAAGCCCCTGGCTTCTGGGAACTTCCATGCTAGTGAGGGAGATAGACAAGCAAACAGCCGAGGGAAGGATGTGGGGGGGTGGACACTGTGACAGGGGCCACCTCTAGGCTTGTGAGACACAGAGCACATGTAACTCCGCCATTGGGCCCTGCCAAGCCTGGGAGGGATGTTAACACAGCCCACCCACAATGAGCCTGCTCATAGCCGAGGGGCACGGAAACTATTGATAGAACTGCTCATCAATCTAGGCCTGCTGGTGATGGTGGGCAAAGGGAGGTTTTAGCCATAGTGAGATGACATCTGTTTGGTACTCTCAATTCTGTGTGTGTTTAAGGTTGGCTAAATGCAAGACCAGGTTCCTCTCATTCTTTTATTCTTATATTTTTTTAAAGATTTATTTTATTGTTTGAGAGAAGGTGAGAGAGAGAGAGAGAGAGAAGGGGGAGGGCCCAGAGCAGTCTCCATGGCTGTGCATCATTAGTTGTGACATAGTTTCCTTCCACGCAGGTGGACGTGGGGCCGCACGGGGTGGGAACTGAACCAGAGCCTCCCACATGGGAGGGGAACCTTCGCTGTGCCATCCTGGTGGTTACCAGTTGCACCGTAGTTCGCCCCATGGGTTTACATAGCTTGGGGCCAGGAATCGAACCCCAGACCTGCTAATTGCTGCTGAGCTATCCTGGCACCCCCTCCTTTAGCTTCTATTATGGAAAATTTCAAACACACAGAAATAAAGAGACTCATATTAAAGATCCCCATGTACCCAACACAAATATCAACACCTTGCTAATCTTATCTTGTTACTGACCTTTTTCTGAGTTTAGCTTTATTTTCTACTGAGGCAAGTCAATCTTACAATACAGTGTAAAAAAAGCTTGATGGATTTTAATGAATTTGGGGCCTATGTTTACACCGGTGGGACCTCCAGCTAGATCAAGATATGGAAAGTTCCCAGTCCCCAGGTGGCTGCCTCCCGTCCCCTCCTGAGACCTGTATTTCTGTCAGCTGGAGGGCACAGTGGTGGCATTATATTGAGGGAAATGTTAGGCTGGTGCAAGGGTCATTGCGGTTTTTGCATTGTTGAAATTTGCTGTTTGGTATTGGAATACATTCTTAAATCAATGTGGTTATGTTAGCTATCCTTTTCATGTGCATTTCTCGCTTTATGTTTTTTTGCTAATGACTTATTATTTGCTGTTTATTTTATATTTATTTTAGACTGTGGAAATGATGTTAGACAAAAAGCAAATTAGAGCGATTTTCTTATTCGAGTTCAAAATGGGTCATAAAGCATTGGAGACAACTTGCAACATCAACAACACATTTGGCGCAGGAACTGCTAACAAATGTGCAGGGCAGTGGTGGTTCAAGAAGTTTTGCAAAGGAGCTGAAAGCCTTGAAGATAAAGAGCATAAGTGGCCGGCCTTCAGAAGTTGACAACAACCAATTGGGAGCAATCATTGAAGCTGATCCTCTTACAACTACATGAGAAGTTGCCTAAGAACTCAACGTCCCATTCTACAGTTGTTCAGCATTTGAAGCAAACTGGAAAGATGAGAAAGCTGGATAAGTGGGTGCCTCGTGAGCTGACTGAAAATGAAAAATACCATCATTCTGAAGCGTCTTCTCATTCTACACAATAATAACGAACCATTTCTTGATCAGATTTGTGACCTGCAAAGTGGAATTTATACGACAAATGGTGATGACCAGCTTAGTGGTTGGGCTGAGAAGCAGCTCCAAAGCACTTCCCAAAGCCAAACTTGCACCAAAAAAGGTCACGGTCACTGTTGTAGTGGTCTGCTGCCAGTCTGATCCGCTACAGCTTTCTGAATCTCGGCCGAAACCATTCCATCTGAGAAGTATACTCAGCAAATCGATGAGATGCACCGAAAACTACGCCGACAGCCAGCATTGGTCAACAGATAGGGCCCATTCTTCTCCAAGACAGTGCCTGACCAACTGCACATCACATAACCAAAGCTTCAAAAAAGTTGAATGAATTGGGCTACGAAGTTTTGCCTCCTCTGCCCTATTCACCTGACCTCTCACTGACTACCACTTCTTCAAACATCTCAACAACTTTTTGCAGGGAAAACACGTCCACAACCAGCAGGGTGCAGAAAATACTTTCCAAGAATTCGTTGAATCCTGAAGCACACATTTATACACTACAGGAATAAACAATTCTCGCTAGCAAAAATGTGCTGATTGTAATGGTTCCTATTTTGACTAATAAAGATGTTTTTGAGTCTAGTTACAGTGATTTAAAATTCACGGTCCGAAACGCAATTACTTTTGCACCAACCTAATATTTCTATAAATAGAAAACTTTGAGTTTCTTGAGTCTCTCTTTTCCCTTTTCCTTTCTCCTTCCTTCCTTGTCTTTTTCTTCCTAGTTTATTTGCTGACCTAGTTATTAGGAAGGTAAACTCTAAGATGTGGAACCACCTAGATTATGAATTCAGACTACAGTGGATTTCGAAATGGGCTCTCATCTTGGATTAACTGCATGACACGAATGGGCGAACTGGAGACAAAACAAAACCAACCTTGGCACCTGTGCCTCCTCCGTGTTCAGAGTCCGGGGTGACCAGAGGGCCAGAATTTGCTTTCCCAAGGCTGTCTAAGGAAGAGCGAGGCCCCCGCCCCACAGCCGTGTAAAGCTGGGAGGGGGTCGTTTAAGTACGGGACCCCACGCTTCCTCCGTGACACCCGGCATGTCCCCTCCCCCAGACGCTGCAGGAGATCCTCCAGGCGGAGAACACCATCATGTTGCTGGAAAGGTCCATCATGGCCAAGGAGTGCCCGCTGAAGGTGGCCCAGACGAGGCTGGAGTGCCGGACCTGGCGCCCCAACGTGGAGCTGTGCAGGGACACCCCGCAATTCAAGTGAGTGGGAGCGGCGTGAAGGGGGAGGTGGGTCTGGCGAGCTGCCAGGACACCTAGGTCTGAAAAGTGGACTCCCCACCAATCAGGAAATGCAGTCCCACAATTCAACAGGGTACTGGGCGAGGGTCCAGTTCCAGGGGTCCCACTGACAGCTGCCCATCACTGAGAAGCCCCACCCCCCTGCACAGGAGCCTTCTCAGCTGCCTGAGTCAGGGATGGTTTTGTAGCTGCGTTGGGTTCTGGGGACCTCTCAGCTTTCCCATGAAAGCTGGTGAGAGAGAGGAACCCTCCTAGGCCCATGGTGGCTTTTCTCTCTCTCTCTCTCCCCCTCCCCTTCTCTCCCTCTACCTCTCTCTCTCCCCCCCCCCCCCCCCCCCCCCCCCCCCCCCCCCCCCCCCCCCCCCCCCCCCCCCCCCCCCCCCCCCCCCCCGTTTCCCCAGGCACCCAGCCCATATCTCACTCATTCTCCATCTCTGCTTTTGTAAAGTTCTCCTTTGTGACCCATTCGAATAGCGTGGCATCACCCACCCCTTTAGCTAGGGAAGAGCTGCTTCTGCGGACAAAGGAGCCCCTCACAGGAGAGGGGCTGAAAAGCTCACAGCCCCGGAAACAGTTGGTGAGCACGGGGCCGGAGCTTGGAATGGGGTGGGGGTCAGGCCAAGAGGGAACCTCAGGCCTGGGGGCTTGTGCACTGTGATCCGGGCAGGCCACGTGCCCTCTGTGCTCGGGCACTGTATTAGTTCTCCTTGGCTGTGTAACAGATTCCCCCGCAACTCAGGGACTTGTCCTTCTGAGCCTAGATGTGGAGAAGAGAGATGAAGTAAAGAGAGGGAGAGAAAATGTCCTGAGAGAAAATGCTGGGTGATTCTGGATGCTGATGTTTGCTCAGCCCCAGTTACTGCCTGAGATAATCACCTAGGAAACAAAAGCTGGGGGTGGGCAGGGAAAGCAACGCCTGGCTTTTAACTTGAAGGGCTGGCTACCTGCTCCTCAGCCTGGGCTGGAAGGGGTCCAAGTCCTGGGCGAGTGGTTGGTGGCTCTCCCGCTCCTTCACAGCCCCTGCTTCTTAGCCACTCAGGTTGGGCTCCAGCCCCCCTGGGGCCGAGGGCTCTGATAACCCATTTGTCCATCCCAGAGGACTTACACGGGACACGGCTTTAGGGGAGCGACCAGAGGTTGTCCTGGAGGACCTACTGTTCTTGGACCAGCTCCTTTCCTCCTGTCCATCAGCTGTGCCACTTAGAGGGGACACAGGGAACGTGGAGGGGGCATGTGGGGTCAGAAGTCCCAGGCACCATATGTACGTGTGTGTCTCTCTGCATGTATCTGTTTATGTGTGTACTGTGTGCATGCACACATGTATGTACACGCACACACTATGTGTGTTATGTATACACATGGCACACATATGTATATGCATGCTGTGTGCATGCGTGCGCACACGTGCTATGTATATATGTGTGCACATGCACACAGTACATGCATTTATGCACACACATGTGCCATGTGCATGTGTGTATGTGCATGCATGTGCACATGCACTATGTGTATGCTATGTGCACATGTGTTATGTATATATGCCTGCCTGCACATGGCATGCATGCACACACCCGATATGCATGTGTGTATGTGCATGCTATGTGCATGCATGGGTGTGCATGGGTGTGCTGGGAAGTGACTAGATAACGGGATTCAAGCTGTCTGTGTTCTCCGGCAGCAGATTTGCCTCCTCTGCACATTTCCTTCCTTGCCCCCCACTCCCATCTCTGGGCCTTTTCTTCTTCCTCCTGCAGGGGGCCCCTCTTCTCCTGACCCCCCTCTAATCGCGCAGGTCCCATCCCTGCCCATTCCCCAGGATGATTGCCCACATACTTTTGAATTAATTAAAGTGAAACAAAGTGTAAAATTCAGTTCCGTACTCGCACAAACCACACTTGAAGTGGTCAGTGTCGGTGGGGCTCGGGGTGACCGGGTTGGACAGCACAGAACAGAACATTTCTGTCACTGTACACAGTTCCATTAGACAGCGCTGGGCTAGAGGTCACCAAGGAGCGGAGGGTTTCCAGGCCGCTTCTGTCACCTCTCTGGAGCTCAGGGATGCCACAGGAAGCTCACCCTCATAGCTCAGGTCCTTCAGTCCTGAGCACAGTTCCTCGTCCCTTCCCCCCGGAGGTGGGTTCCAGGACATAACCCCAAAGCCATGTCACCATTGCAGCTCCCCACGTGCAGCCGGCCATTTCCCAGGGCTGCTGGAACCAATGACCACCAACTCGGTGGCTTACAACCACGGAAACGACTCCTCTCACAACTGTGGAGCCAGACGTCTGAAATCAGAGTGTCAGCAGGACATGTGTCTGCCTCCCCCTGGCTTCTGGAGGTGGCAGGTTGTCCTTGGCCGTCCAACCTCCAGGCTGGCCTCATGCGAGATCCTTACCTTAATGACCTCTGCAGGGACCCTTTTCCCACAGAGATCACATTCACAGGCACGGGGAGTTTGAACTTGGACACACCTTTTGGGGGACACTATTCAACCCCCTCAATCTGAACATCGAAATAACCCCTAACATCTGTCCTGCCTCTCCTCTCTTGCCCCCTTCTCCTCTGATCTTTACACAGCAGCCTGGAGGTTCTCCCAAGATTTGAATATCACCCCCCCCATCCCACCCCCTCCCCCAGTGGCTTCCCAGTGCACCGGGAACAGAATGCAAGCCCCTCGATTCGGCGTGTGTTCTCTCTAGAACGGCCCTGTCCGGCTCCGTAGCCACCAGCTGCATGTGGCTCTTCCACTTACACTGAAATGATTTAAAATAAAACACAACTAAAAGTGCAGTTTCTCAGGTGAACACACTGCCTGGCACATGCTCCTGACCCCGTGTGGCTGGTGGGCAGGGCAGGTATAGAGCGTGCAGCCACGTAGAGTTCTGTCGGACAGCGCTGCCCTGGACTGTTCCCCCTTGTTCTTCCCGTGGCCACCTCATTCTCATTTCTTCTCAGCTCAACAGTTCTCTCCTCAGAAAGGCCTTCCTGGTACCTTTAGAGCAAGCTTGTCTAACCCCACGGCCCGCACACGGCCCAGGACGGCTTTGAATGCGGCCCAACACAAATTCGTCAGCTTTCTTAAAATAGAGATTTTTTTGTGACTTTTTTTTTTAGCTCATCAGCTCTTGTTAGTGTTAGAGTATTTTGTGTGGCCCAAGACAATTCTTTCAACGTGGCCCAGGGAAGCCAAACGGTTGGACACCCCTGCTTTAAAAGTTTCCATAGAAGCAGAGCTTCAGGGGCAGGGGTGTGGAGGGTCGGGGTAGGGGGTCCCACGGGGAACTTGAGCGTGAATTGTACCATGGAGCTGTCCTCGAGACAGGAGATGACCTTTTCTGACCCCTTTTCAGTGAGCCATCCCTTCTAAGAGAAGTGTGGACCTATGAGCCACCAATAGCCCAAACGTACAGCAGCTGAGGACAGGTGCCCGGCCAGTGAGGGGGCCTTGAGCAGTGGATGCCATGCCTGACCATCTTGTCCACATGAGGCTGGCCCTGCTATCTGGTCTTTAAATAAAATGCACATAACGTAAAATTTACCGTTGGTGACATTTAGATCAGTCATGATGTTGTACAACTACCACCCCTGTCTAGCTCCACACATTGTGTTTCATTTCACCCCCAAATAGATCCTATGCCCATTAGTAGTCACTCCCCATTCCTCTCTTCCCTCCAGCCCTTGATCACCACTAAGTGCTGTCCCTATGGGTTTGCCTATTCGGGACATCTCATATCCATGGAATCATATAACCTATAACCTCTTATAACTACAGTGATGCCTTGGAATTTGAACTTAATCCGTCCCAGAACCCTGTTCGAGTTCCAAAACCTTTGAGTTCTATGACCAGTGGGTGTTCAGATAAAGCTACGGGCCATACAGTTGATACGTCCCACGTGGACAACGTGTTGGCGTTCCAATTCCAAAGCAGCATTTGGATTCCGAGGCAACATTTTCTTGATTTTTTTCATTTGGATTCCAAGTTGTTCGAGTGGATTCCAAGGTATCATTATAGTTTCTTTCATTGAGCATAATCTTCAAGGTCCATTATAGTTTCTTTCATTGAGCATAATCTTCAAGGTCCATCCATGTTGTCACATGTATTATGGTTCATTCCTTTTTCACGGCTGAATAACATCCCACCGTATAGATAGATCCCCTTTTGTTTATCCGCTCATCTGTCGGTGGACTTGTGGGTTGTTTCCCCCTTTCGACTCATGTGATCAGTGCTGCACAAGTCCTTGTTTGAGGGTCCGTTTTTTCATTCTCATGGGTAGATAGCCAGTCGTGGAATTGCTGGGTCGCACGGTATGTCTGCATGAACGTCCTGAGCCAGATTGTTCTCCTAAGCACCCCGTGTCTCCCTCTGTGCCTACCACCCTCGGTAGCTCTGCTACACATTCCCGTCTGCCTCTTCCGCCTCTATCTTCCTTGATGCCCGAGCCTTGCCTGTTTGGCTCCCAGCAGCCTCCCAGCGCCTGGCCCAATGCATGGCCCAGCACCTGGCCCAGTTCCCGGCACGTGGTAGGTGCCTCTGTGTGGAACGGCTGAACAAACTATGCCTTCTGCTCTTCTCTTGCCCCAGGCTCATAAACGAGGTGTTCACCATCGACGACACGCTGCAGACCCTCAAGCTCAGGCTGCGGGACACGCAGAACACACTGCAGCTGCTGATAACGGCCAAGTGCCGGCTGGAGCATGAGCTGGCGGTCAAGGCCAACAGCCTCTGCATCGACAAGGACAAGTGCATGGGCATGCGCAGGGCCTTCCCCAGCACCCCGCGCCTCGTGGGCTACACCTGAGCTGCAGAAGAACGGATGAAAAGGACATTGTTTTCTCCCTTTCCTTCTATCAGGGAAACATACATATATACATTAAGAGCCAAAATAAATGTACCTAAACCCAAGGCCTTGCTGCTCATTTCTCGCTGCTGCAGAAACGAGCCTCGTGGCAGATCCAGGAGGAGACAGGCTGTGGCCCCTTGGGGACAGAGCATAGCGAGGTTGTCAGCAGCCCCAGGGATAGAAGAGGCCGCGTTCTTAAAAACCTACTTGTCCATCTGGGAGCATCATATAGATCAAGGTTGTCCAACCCACGGCCCACAGGCTGCAGGCGCTCCAGGAAGGCTTTGAATGTGGCCCAACACAAATTTGTAAACTTTCTTATAACACGATGAGAGTGCTTGTGATTTTTTTTAAAAAAGCTCATCAGCTATCGTTAGTGTGAGTGTATTTTCTGTGTGGCCCAAGACAGTTCTTCTTTCCAGGTGACCCAGGGAAGCCACAGGGTTGGACACCCCTGGTCTAGACTGTGATGTCTGAGCAGTGGACCCTGGAGCTGAGAGTCCAGAGCCCACCTGTCATTTAGGGGCTGTGTGGCCTTGAACAAGCTCCCAACCTGAGTGACAATGAGGTCAGTCTGGCATGGAGGTGACTGTCATCTGTGGGGGGCAGTGCAGAAGAAAAGAAAAATAGGACCTGGAACCAGCAGTCGTGGGTTGAGATCCAGCTTGGCTAGATGGGGGATTTGAGGAGCTGCTCTGGGAGAAGAAGGGGCATAATCAATTCTGTGGGTGGGCAGGAGGAGGCAGGTCAGGGTTCCAATAAAGCTCTATAAAGAAGTGACCTTACTCCAAACAGTTAAACATATGAGGTCTGTCCAGAAGAAAATCCAACCATCAATGTCTCTGGTTTTCATAGTACATGGATGGATACTTTCCAGACAGCCCTTGTAGACTCACTGTACAATCCAGCAATCCCTAGGTGTCTAACCAAGAGCATTGAAAACAGACATTTAGGGAAGCTGGGATGGTTCAGTGGGTTAATCGCTCGTCTACAGCCCCAGGGACCAAGGATCGAATCCTGGCCCTGGCCTGTGCGGACCCATATGCTGAACTGAGAAGTGCCCCCAGTTTGGTTCTCACTGGGGTGAGCTTCCTATGTGGGAGGCCCCCAGCCAGTTCCTGCCCTGTGCAGCCCACTCCCACCTATGGAATGAAACTATGTAGAAAACTAATGACGTACAACTATGGAGACTGCTCTGGGCTTTCCCCCTTCTCTCTGTCTCTCTCTGTCTGTAAAAAACAATAAAAATAAATCTTAAAAAAAAAAAAAAGAAAACAGACATACAAAGACACACAAATGTTCATAATAGCACTAATCACAATAGTCAAAAGGCGGAAACAACCTAAATGTCCATCAGTGGGTGAATGGGAAAACAAGATGTGATCTAGCCATGCGGTAGAATATTATTCACCCATAAAGAAGAAACAGAACCCTGATACCCGCTACGACACAGATGAACATTGAAGATCTAGGCTCACTGAAAGAAGCCAGGCACAAAAGGCCACCTATTGTAGGATTTTGTTTATATGAAATGTCCAGAATCAGCACATTTATAGAACTAGCTCCTTGATGGTTGCCAGGGAGAGAGGAATGGGAAGGAACTGTTTAGTGGGGACCAAGTGTTCCTATGGAGTTGTGAAATATTTTGGACAGGATAGAAATGGTTGCAAAGCGTTGTAAATGTGCTAAATGCCATGGAATCATTCACTTTTAAGTAGTTAATTTTACATTTTGTAAAATTCACCTTAATTAAACAAGAGAAACAAGAAATCCCTTTGGAGCTGAGTCTTGAACAATGGGGGAGTTGAGGTGGAAGGGGTGGGGGTGAGTCCAGTGAGAGGAACAGCATAGATAAAGGTGGGGGCATGGGGTGAGGGTGTTGGGGGAGGGGAGGTTCTAGTCCATGATGGAGAAGCTCTTGGAGAGTCATGTGAATCAACTAGAAGAGTCAAGAGGCCACATCGTGAATGACCAATATTTGCCAATATTATAGTTTTGACTTTTTTCCTAAGGTCAGTGTTTCCCAAACTTATTCACATCAGTGCTTCCAAATGCAAAGATGAATCACCTGGAGACCTTGTTAAAATGCAGATTCTTATTTTCTTTAAAAATTTTCTATTTGTTTGGTTTTTTTTAAGATTAATTTTTATTGTTTTGACAGAGAGAGGAGACAGAGACAGAGACAGAGTGAAGGGAGAGAGCCCAGAGCAGTCGCTATAGTTGCACAACATTGGTTTCTACACAGTTTCATTTCACAGGTGGGTGAGGGGCTGTACAAGGCAGGAACCGGGTCGGGGCCTCCTGCCTGGAGCTCACCCTGGTGAGAACCAAATTAGGGGCACTCCCCAGTTCAGCATATGGGTCCACATGGGCCGGGGTTGGGATTTGATCCTTGGACCCCAGGGCTGCAAGACGAGTGCTCAACCCGCTGAGCCAATTCTGAGTCAATAAGCCTGAGGTGGAGCTTGAGCTTCTGAATTTCTAACCCACCC
This sequence comes from Craseonycteris thonglongyai, assembly GCA_004027555.1. NCBI lineage: Eukaryota > Metazoa > Chordata > Mammalia > Chiroptera > Craseonycteridae > Craseonycteris > Craseonycteris thonglongyai. Next base: position 17,582 of record PVKE010012971.1, read on the forward strand.
CCACTCCCACCCCGCTCCCCACCCCCACCCCACTCCCCACCCCCACCCCACCCCGGCTCCCGGGATGATGCTGACAGCCCAGGAACCACACTTTGAGTAGCAAATAACACCTCCCCAGTTCCTGCCATAATCAAGTGCCATCTTTACTGCTATTCACTCAATCTTTTAGATTATTACACTTAAAAGAAAGCCTTCAACTTATTTTAAAGGCTATTTATAGCATGACTGCTCACAAGAAACTTGCTTTGCCCAACATTGAGCAGAACAAAATATTGGTAATGATACTTGGCTCGGGAATATTATCTGTCCAAGGTACTGTTGATTGAAGCCTTCTCTTCTTCAGTTCAAAGGGGGAATCCACAAGTCTTAAAGAAGAGTTAGAGACCTCTTAGCATTCAGTGACACTCTCCTTAAGGTAAGTTTTCTTGAAAGATGATAGAAAAGTCCATTTTTCTACAACTGAGTTTCAATGTTATGGAAGGCCTGCAGGAGTGGGGAGCCCCTAGGATCCCTAAAGTGAGATGGCTAGATTGGTATTTTAGAAATAATCCCTCTGTAAGGAGGAGAAGGAAGTTGGAGGGAGGTGGGGAGCCCAATTGTTAGAATCGCAGGCACAAGATGTAGAGGACTTGAGTTAGCACAGGTGCATGAGGCATATTCATGAGTTTGAAGCCAGAATCCTTGGAGTGTGCCTTGTCAGGGGCAAGTGGAAGGCCAAATGGGCACAGATGCCAGGCTTGGGCCGCGGGTGTTTAGGATGTTGCCCCCTTGAGGTGGGGAGTGAGAGGGTGTTCAACAGAAGCAGAGTGGTGTTTCATGCGTGGTGTTTGAATCATTGCCCAGGGATGTCCTGCTGTAAATACCTGAGGCAAGTGGAAATGTGGTCTCAGAAGTCAAGAGAGAGGCAATACCTGAGGATGCAGGAGAGATGCAAACTGTCAGGAATAGATGGGCTGGTGCGGGGAGATCCTGAAGAGTAAAAAATGTTCCCTGGTAGAATGTGGTGCTGGGGGGACAGAGGACCATAGGGAGAACAGAGAGAGCCCAGAGAGAGGCAAGAAGCCTGGAAGAAGCAATGTCAAGGCCATCTCAGAAAGAGTGGCAAGTGTGGGAACATTCAGATGGAGAATAAAGAAAACCCTTTGCCCAGATACCCACGAGTGTACGTTTTTGGAAAGCAAATTGGCAATATGTATCAAGAGCCTTAAAAATACGCCTTCCCGGGAAGCTGGATGGCTTAGTGGTTTAAGCACTCATCTTGCAGCCCCAGGGCCCAAGGATCGAATTCCAGCCTTGGGCTGTGTAGACCCATATGCTGAACAGGGATCTGAATTGCCAGTTCTATTCTCACCAGGGCGAGCATCCCATGTGGGAGGCCCCTGCCTGGTTTCTGCCCTGCGCAGCTCCTGCCCACCTGTATGGAATGAAACTATGTTGAAAACTGATGATGTACAACTATGGAGACTGCTCTGGGCCCGCCCCCTTCTCTCTCTCTGTCAAAAACAATAAAATAAATCTTGAAATACATAATCCCTTTCATGTATGGTCTTTCTTAAGACTGTGCCATTAGATAATGATTTCACACGCAGACCCAGATATTTGTGTTAGAGCTAGTTATCATAGGGAGCCTCTGAAAGGTATTCAACAGCAGGAGAGAAGCTAAGTGGAGGATAGCACAACCAAGTCATGGACGACCAAGAAGCGATAAAAATGATGCTTGCCAAATGCTTGCATGCTGAAGGCATATGCTTGAGGCTAGACGTATACAGGAAAAACGATTGCATTGAAATCCACTGGAATGTTAGCAGAGTCGATGGTAAGAGACTGCTGGTTTCTTATTTGTTTATAGTGTGAATTTTTTATAAGTGGACACGTGTTCCTTTATTAATCAAGACGTGCTTTTTTAAATAGACTTTTTTTTTTTTAATTTGGCAATGGTTTTAGATTTATAGAAAAGTTGCAAAGACAGCACAGAGAGTTCCCATGTACCCTTCACCCACCTGCCCCTGAAGTTAACTGTTCGTTAGGGTGCATTTGTCCAAACTAAGAAATGAGCATGAGTGGATTATTATTATCCAAACTCCAGGATATGATTTTCCACTGTTGATCTTTTTTCTCTTCCGAGATCCAACCCAGGGTGCCACATGGCAGTAGTTATTCATCTCCTCTGTTTATGGCCATTTCTCAGTCTTTCCTTGGCTTTTCATGAACTTGACTGTTTTGAAGAGAGCTTCTATTTGTAGGTCTTCGTCAACTGTCCCTGAAGTTGGGTTTGTCTGATGTCATTCTCCTGATGAGTCTGGGGTTACAGGTTTTAGGGGGAGACCACAGAGGTGAAGCGCCCTTCTCATCCCCTCATATCAGGGTGTTCATGATGTCCTGGTGACGTCACTGGTGATGTTAGCCCAATCGCTTGGTTAAGGTGGTGTCTCCACTCCATAGTTACTACGTTTTCTTCCCATACTCGAATTCTTTGGAAGTGACTCAGTAAGTCTGGCCCACACCCAAGGGAATCAGGAATTAAGGCCTGCCTTTTGGAAGGGGAATATTTACATATATTATTTATAATTCTTCTAGAGGAAAAACATGTCCCTGTCCCCTTGTTTACTCTATCATTTGTTTGTATCAGTGCGTACTCATGGATATTTATGATTGTATACTTGGGTTATAATCCAATAATTTATACATACTCTTTATGGTATTGCTCAAATGGTTCCAACTTTGGGCCTTGGGTTCTCATTCAGGTCGGTTCCTGTGTCTTTATTTATTTATTGTTAAATGTATTGGGGTGGCATTGGTTAGTAAACTCACATAGGTTCCAGGTGTACACTTCTATAGGACTTCGTCTATGTGTTACAATATGTGTTCACCACCCAGAGTCAGCCTTCTTTCCATCACCATGTATTTAGCTTCCCTGCCCTCCTCTCCCACCCCCACTCTGTGTCCCTTTGACACACCCCCGTCCTTTTGCTTTCTGAGTACCTCCTTGCTTTCTGGTACTATAAGATGCTCCAGGCTCATCTTGATTTTTTTTCTTCTGTTCCAGCCCTAGAATCAGCCATTTCTTCAAGGAACCCTGGTTCCTTTTATTGGAGAATAGTACTAGAAAGCAAGGTCTGGGTGGTAAGTGTGTTCATTGTTAAGACATTTCTTTTCAATTTTTTTTATTGCACCAAAACCCACATAGCATACACTTAACCATCTTAACCATTTTGAAGTATACTCTTCAATGGTATTAAATACATTCACATTGTTGTGCAGCCATTATCACCTTCCATCCCCATCATTCATTTTATCTTATAAAACTGAAAGTCTATACCCATTAAACAATAACTCTGCACTCTCTCTTCCCTCCAGCCTCTGACAACTACCATTCTACTTTCTGTCTCTGTGATGTCTAAGTACCTCCTATATGTGGAATAACTCCGTGTGCTTCTTTTTGAGATTGGCTTATTTCGCTTAGCATCATGCCCTCAAGGTTCATCCATGTTGTAGCATATTACAGAATGTCCTTTCTTTTTTCAGGCTGAATAATATTCCACTGTATGAATGCATCCCATTTTGCTTATTCAGTCATCTGTCAATAAATGCTTGGGTTGCTTCCACCTTTTAGTTCTTGTGAATAGTGCTGCTATGAACATGGGTGTAAACATATTTTTTTGAGACTCTGATTTCAATTCTTTGCAGTATATACCCAGAAAGGGAATTGCTGGATCATGGGGTAATTCCATTTTTAATTTTTGGAGGAATCACCATGCTATTCCGACCAATAAGATTTCCAGTTTCTCCATATCCTCATCAATACTTGTTATTTTCTGTTTTTTTGTTTTTAAATTTTTTATTATTTTGTTTTGTGTTTGATTGTTGTCATCCTAATGGGTGTGAGGTGCTATCTCATTGTACTTTTGATTTGCATTTTTCTAATGATCAGCGAGTGATGTTGGGTGTACTCATTGTTAAGGAATCTTTTGAATAAGAAAGAAAGAAAGAAAGGCTACTACTTTTGGTACCCAGGAGGCTTTGGATGAACTGTGAGAAGGGGTTTTGGTTGCCTGATGAGGATAGAAAGCAAAGTGGAGGGAATGGGGATGCCCTGAAATCTGAGTCATTTCTGTACCCTCAGTTCCCAATCACCATGGGTGTCTCCCATGAGCGCTTTATTAAGCCAATAGTAAGTGGACAAACAAGTATAGACAAATGTGTGTGTTTCCATCCATCGGGTGGTTTATTTTTGAGTTTTAGGAGGAAAGGGTGTGGTTGCTTTTAGATGTGGGGAAGGTAAGCCTCCCAACCCATCTGCTGTTTACAGCTGAGCGACGGTGATATGGGACCCACCACGGCTCTCAGAAGCAGCCACTCAGGGTGTCTCCCTGCCTGCAGCCCGGCAGGAAATCCTAGAGACAACTGTACGGGCTGGCTCCCGGCCAGGCCTGAGGACACATTGGGAGAACTTGGAGGCCCTCCCAGTGGACTTGCTTTCCATGTTGGCTCAGGAGGGATGCTGTCCAGCTGGCTCCAGGGAGCACAACACTCCCTAAGCAGTGTGCATGTGTGCGTGTGTGCGTGCGTGCGTGCGTGTGTGTGTGCGTGCGTGCATGCGCGTGCTCGCAAGCATGCGCTCTCACTTCTAGCCTTCTGCCTCCATGGCCTACCCCAGGATTTTAGAGTTTTCAGAAGACCAGCAGGCTTTGGAGACAAAGTGACAAATCACAAGAAAGGAGATGGAGTTGAAGATTTAGGGACTGACAGGGCTGATGGGCATAGACCCCGGTCTCAATGTGTAGGCAGCCGACAAAAATAGATTGAGGGGAAGCTGGGATGGCTCAGCACGTTAAGCACTCGCTTTGCAGCCCTGGGGTCAGAGGATTGAGTCCCAGCCCGACCCATGTGGACCTTTATGATGTACTGGGGTGTGGCCCCCCAGTTAGGTTCTCAATGGGGCGAGCTTCCCGTGTGGGGGGCCCTGGTTTGGCTCCCAGCTTGGGGGGGGGGGAGCGTGCCTCCCATACGTGAGGCCCCTGCCTGGTTCCCACCCTGCATGGCCCCAACCCACCTGTGGAATGAAACTATATCTAAAACTAATGACGTACAACTATGGAGCCCTCTCTACTCCCCCTTCCCTCGTCTCTCTCTGTCTCACTCTCTGTCAAAAACAATAAAATTTTAAAAAATGGGTTGAATTAATTGACAACATTTACATGATTCTGCATCAATATGTATATATTTTTGGCTTCTCTTAAACATGGGATGATCTGGCTACCCTGTGCCCACATCCCCCTGTGTAGCTGATCAACTGAGCTTGCAGCATTCATTTTGCTACAGTCACCACCACTCCCTATTGCCACACACCAGTCCTGCTTCACTCATGTTTGTTGCCTGATGACCCTTTAGGCAGCTGATTTTCTCAGTCCTCCTTATTCAGGCTCCCAGAAAGACCCTATGATCCAGCCTAGAGAATTGAGGCCCAGGGGGTAGAGAGGAGAAGGCACTTCAAGTGGGGGTCACACAACCACAGGAGGCAAATTTGGGGTAAGGACCAGGTCACCTGACTCCTGTCCAGTTGACTTCCTGTGATACCACGCTTCTCCCTGTGTGAATTGTTCGGTGTGTAATGTTGTGCCCGACACCAAAAGTGACTCTCTGTCCTTATAGCCCACTTCCCAGTTGGGGTGCCTTAAAAGAAGGGGCAAGGGAGCTAAGACACAAAGCCTGGAGCTCTTAGGGGCCGGGATGCTTAGCGATGTGAACACTTTTATATTCTTTTTCACAAGTCTGTTTCACTAATTCAGCAAAACCGAGTCTAGGAAAAGCATAGCAAAACCTCAGTAGCAATGCTCTAGGCAAGTTCTGGGGATTTCTTATTTTCTAGTTAATAAAGGTGATCCAGGAGGCCATTTTATTTGGTTTTAACCTTTAGGATCACATGATGTTTCTTGAGTGAATGGATGAGTGAATAGATGGAGCTAGTGAGGTTCTCCAGAAGTGATACTTTCAACCCCTCTCTGGAAAGCCCCAACCAGAGAGGTACTGTGACTTGCTCAGAGTCACACAGCAAGTCAGAGGTGCAGCCAGTACTCCGTGTCCTCTTCAGAACTCCCAGGGGGGCAGCGGGAACCCCTGCTCAACCCACGGAGCCAGCCTGGCATCCCCAAGTGGTGCATTTTAATGCCCACTCTGAGCAGCAGGAACTAGAGACCAGAACCCTCCTCAAACTCGGACCCAGCTCCAGGGCCCCGTACATCCCACTGCTTCTACGTGGAAAACCTGGCTTCATTCTATAGGGATGACCCCAGAAATGAGACCTTGAGCCCCCGGCACCCCTGCCCCTGGGTCCCAACCGTCGGCCTCCACCTCCGCACCCTCCCCTCAGCTGTGGGTTGGAGGGTGCCCATCTCATGGTCACACAGGTCTCCATCAATATGAAAACACTGTCCCCACTTTGGGGGCTGGAGCTGGCCACTCCAAGAACAGGAACCCTGGACTTTTAGTTTGTCACACGCTTTCCCAGCTTTGACCACCACAGGTCCCGGCATGGCAGTCTCGCCTTTCCCAGGCATCTCTTTGTGGGTGTCTCTGCCATCCCCCCTTTAATCCCATTCATCCCCTCCTGACTCCCATGATCTGTCTGCTCATCCAGACTCCTGTATCCCCCTCCTGCCAACATGGCCAGGTTCACCTGCCTGCCAGACCCAGTGCCACCACCTATCCTTCCCTAAGCAGATGCCCGCCCCCCTCCTCTGCCCAGCCTGGCAATCAGCTTTTTTTTTTTTTAAGATTTATTTTTATTGTTTTTTGACAGAGAGACAGAGAAGGGGGAGGGCCCAGAGCAGTCTCCATAGTTGACAGCATTAGTTTTCCATATAGTTTCACTCCACAGGTGGGCACAGGGCTCTGCAGGGCAGGAACTGGGCCGGGAGCCTCCAGCATAGGCCCCGGCAAGAACTGAACTGGGGGCACAGCCCAGCTCAGCATATGGGTCCACACGGGCCGGGGCCAGGATTCAATCCTCGGTCCCTGGGGCTGCAAAGTGAGCGCCTAACCCCCTGAGCCATCCCAGCTTCCCTGGAATCAGCTTTGATTCCTTCCTCTCTCACCCCACGCTGCCTCTATGAGCAAGTCCTGGTGGCCCTACCTTCATAACCTCTTCTGAACTTGACCGGTGCTCACCGTGTGCATTACCCTCGAATGAGTGTCCACCATCTCTTACCTGAGTGACGACGGGAGATGAAGGTGACTGGGGATCCCAGAGCACATACAGGTGCCACAGGAGATGGACCCAAGCGATGGACACAAGGAACATTCAGCGAGGCAGATGGGAGTCGGTGATCTTTCAGAAAAGGCTACCTTTGAAGTCACACAGGCCTGGGTTGGGAAGGTTCCAGAACTTCAGTGAACCTCAGGCCCCTTATCTGTATAGTGATCCCCCTTCCAGAGGATTCTGGAGCCCAAGTGAGCGTCAAGACACAGGTAGAAAAAAAATGTCATAGAATACATCTCAAACAGAATTTAAACTACTATTTAAATCAAGGGTGTCCAACCTTTGGGCTTCCCTCAGCCACATGGGAAAAAGAATTGTCTTGGGCCACACATAAGATACACTAACACTAATGATAGCTGATGAGCTTAAAATAATAATAAAAAAAAGGTTACCAAAAAATCTCATAATGTTTTAAGAAGGTTTACGAATTTGTGTTGGGCTGCAGGCGATGCCGTCCTGGCTGCAGGTTGGACATGCCTGAGTTAAATGTCTGTAGATGTGTTTACCCAGTACGTTACTGAATTGGTACTGGCCTTCTGTATCTCTAGATTTTTCCTGACAAACCCTGAAAACAGGACTCTCATATGGGGAAGGGGCTTCTTAACAGAGTTTAAAAGGGGTGGTGGTACAATGTCATGGTTAAAAGCAGGGCTTTCAAATTAGACCTGCGTTCTAAATTTCCACTTCTTAGTAGCCAATCATGTTGCTCTCAGGAGAGCCCTGTAACCATTCTGAGCCTCATATTTTTCTCATCCATAAAATGGGGCTGATAATATGCTTTCATTGTGTTATCCAAACACTCCTTTATAGGGTGATTGTTAAGACTACTATAACTCTGCATATAAAGGGTATCCATCAGCATTGTAAAAATAGCACCTCACATTTATTGAGTACTTGCTGTGTGCCAGGCAATTTTTAAAAATTATTATCTCATTTAATCGTCACTTAGCCCCGGAACATGGGTTCTAATTGTGCTGTCATTTTATGGATGTGGCAGTTGAGGCACAGAGAGGTTTAAAAACTTGCCCATTGTCACACTGTGAATAAATGGCTGAGGCGGGTCTAAGTCCCGCTGTGTGACTTCAGGGTCTGAAATGCAGACCACAGCCTCCTAAATAAATGAAAATTTGTTTAGGGTGGACCTAGTGTCCAAGAGGGGTCTGGCAAGGGTGGTCTAAAGAGACAAGACTGGGGATGCTGGGATAGCTCAGTGGTTGAGTGCTTGCCTCGCAATTGTGAGGTCCAAGGTTTGATTCCTGATCCTGGCCTGTGCAAACCCATATGCTGAACTGCGGTGCAACTGGTAACCGCCGGGATGGCTCGATAGGGAAGGTTCTCGCCTCTCATGTGGGAGGCCCCCAGTTTGGTTCCCGCCCCACACGGCCCCACACCCACCTGTGTGGAATGAAACCATGTCACAACTAATGATGTACAATGATGGAGACTGCTCTGTTCCTACCCCGTTCTCTCTCTCTCTCCCTCTCACCATCTCTCAAAATAATAAAATAAAATTAAAATAAAGACAAGAAACAGAGGACCCCACAGCTTAGTTCACCAAGCAGCTGACCTGACTTGGGAGAACCGCATTACTCTGGTCTCTGCTAACAAATTGCATTAATCATCATCATCATCATCATCATCATCATCATCATCATCATCGGAAATAACACCTTGAATGCTTTGAGATGCCAAGTGATTTACCCGCTATCCCTGGTTCCTTTGCAGTAGCTGCTATGCCCAGCTCCACTTTCCAGATGAGAAAGCTGAAGCCCAGAGAGGCTGGGTCACTTGCTCACAGTCACACAGCTATGATGAGCTGGCCCGGCCCCCCCAGATGGCACCCCACTGGCACCGCCCCCGCCCCCTCCCCCCACACCCACACATACCAGCCAGCGACAGGCAGCAAGGAGGGAGGTGGCGGCATTTTTTTGCCTTGCCCAGAAATGTCAGTGCGTCACCATCACACAAAGTCCTGGCTGTCTGCTCCTGTGGTGCCTGGGGTGCTCTTGACAAGTGTCCCCTCACACAGGCTGAGGGGGAGGGGCAGGAATGGGAGGCAGGTTCCAAGCGCACAATTAAAATTCCTCAGGAACTATGTGGAGTCCTTCTATTCCTCCCCTAAAAACACACAGAACATTCCTGGTCTCGCGACTGGGCTGGGGGCTGGGCTTGAAGCCTCCCGCACCTTCTCTGGTCCCATGTGACCGCAGAAGGGCGCCCGGCTGCAATTCTCTGTGTCCCTGAGGCAGCCGGCTCCTCCTCCCCACCCAGCTATGCCGCTTGGGATTCCTGGCGCTCCTTTGGGGGCAGGCACGGGGGTGGGCACCCATGGGGAGCAGAGCCTGGGACAGCCTGAGTCGGGGGCGTCCGAGGGGCTGCTGGCTGGGCTGGTCACCTGCCACATGCCTGGCAGGTTTGGGCCTGGCGGGATGTGTGTGTCCTGGGAGGACGTATCCACGGCAGCTCCAGGATGTTGGTGGTCTTAGAAGGCGAGGGAGAGCCATCAGCTGGGGTTGTGAGTCAGAGAGCTGGACTTCCGGAGGGGTGGTGGCCTCCCGTCTTGGGGGGGGTCATCCCAATGGGGAGCTGAGCAGCAGGCCAGTGAACCCTCAGGCCCTAGTAGGGCAGAACAATAAGGAAGCACAACTCCCAGGCTCCCCTGGTTTTTTTTTAAGATTTATTTTATTGTTAGAGAGAGAGAGAGAGAGAGAGAGAGAGAGAGAAGGGGGAGGGCCCAGAGCAGTCTCCATAGTTGTACATCATTAGCTGTGACATGGTTTCATTCCACACCGGTGGATGTGGGGCTGCACAGGGCAGGAATCGAACCAGGGGCCTCCCACACGGGAGGCGAGAACCGTCACTGTCATCTGGCAGTTACCAGCTGTGCTGCAGTTCAGCAGATGGGTTTGCACAGGCGGGGCCAGGGAATCGAACCCCAGACCTCGCGATTGTGAGGCAAGCGCTGGACCGCGGAACTCTCCGGGCCTCCCTCCCGTGACGTGTAAGGGTCTGGGGGTGGTTCGGCATGGGGAGTGGCTGCTGAGCACTCTCCTTCAGGGCTGACGAATATGTTTTAGAACTAGATAGAGTTATGGTTTCACGACATTGCGAACGCACTGAACACCACTGAATTGTACACTGACATGGCTAGTTGGTGAATTCCACATGCGACTTTCACCTCAATGTTTTAGAAAAGGAGAAAGAATCAGCCATGGCTGGTACCGCCCAACTCATTTCCTCCTTCTTCCAACCCCCTTCTCCTCTTTAAGTAAACATCTGTGTGGACTCTGGAACATTCCCATTAAAAACCAAAAAATGTATTGGCTGAAAAATTGGAGAATATCTTGAAATGTATGTAATAAATCGAAACACACACTCCGGTGCAAGGAAGTCCTTGGGTTTGGAGACCTGGGACTACACGGTTCGTATAGCGGGAACCCGAGGGCCTCCTTACATTTTGCTCCTCATGTGCCTTACCTGGTCCCCGCCCTGTCCTCAGCCACCTCCTGTCTCTTGTCATCTCCTTTCCCCTTTTGCCTTCTTTGTGGGTCAGCATGGGAATTAAAAGCATCCACTGTAAGGGGTCGCATGCCTCTCTGCCTGGGTTTAGTGCTGGCACTGCACCTAAGTCGTGGGGTGACTTGAGATGAGCTTCCTCATCTATAAAATGGGGACAATGATAATAGTTTCTGCTCACAGGGGTTTAGCTGGTTATTTGGGATAATGTCTGTGAAGCGCGGGCTGCAGAAGCTGCTGATGGTGAGGGTTTGCTCGCTGGTTGGGATTGTTACGCTTGTCCTGCTTGCCCGTATCTGCTAACGACCCCCACAGCCGGGCACAGAGCTCCAAGCTGGGGGTCTCTTCAGAGACCTTGCCTGTTCCAGCCTCATTGATCCACACAGATTTAGCAAAAAGGCAGTGAGTTTGGTGAACGGGGTCCTCACTGTTGTCCCTGGAACAAGAGGAGGGGGAGAGAGTTTGAGGCCCCCAGGAGGGAAAGGAAGGGGTGAACCACCGTTGGAACAGAAAGAGGTAGAACATGCTGGTGGAATATGGTCTTCTCACACCACCTTCCCATCCTGGTTCCCCATAAACCCGGTGGATCAAACCTCAGACATGGTCCCAGGGGCGTGTTTGTCATTTTCGAGGCTGGGGATGATTTCTCTCCTCCTCTCTTCCCTGGATTCCAGGAACTGGTCCAGGAGCTTTAAATCGAGTCAAGCAGAAGATAAAGATGCAGGGGGTAGGGGTAGGGGGAGGTGCCCCTTGGTTATGGAGGCAGTGAGCCTGGCTACTATGGAGGTGGGGAGATCCGCAGATCAAGAATTTGAATGTGCCCTGGCCCCGCCCCCTCTGTGCTGCCCATCTGATCCCGCCCCTCTGAGTCGTATGCAAATAAGGTACAATCTGCAGCCCAGCCCATGAACCACCCCTGCCCCTCACACTCCTGAATGACATGGGGTCACCTGGTCAGCTCTGTGCCAACCCCCATGGGCACTGCCCACTTTTCCTCACTGTTTCCTCCTACCCACCAGCCTCTACTGGACTGAGAAAGAGCTGAGGACCCCCCCTGCTGCCCCTGCAGGGCCTGCAGACAGTGGTGAAAGAGGGGGGTTCAGTGGAGTCAGGCACAGAGATGGGGAGTCCCCTGAGGCTGAATGTGTGCTCTTCTGCATTCCCCTTGCTCCCTCTGTTAGCACCTTGGCAGGTGGCCCCAGAGGGCAGAGGCAGTTTGGTGGAATGTGCCAGTGGGTCCTGCCGCTGCCTTCTGAGGCGCAAGGGAGGCCACGGTGGATCTTGGCAATGGGACCAGAAAACAGATTCTGGAGCTGCTCACCAGCTAGCTGCTGAGCCTGAGGGGAAGCTGGGTGGGCACAGTGGGCGGGAGAAGAAGCCAAGCCCAGAGCCTCAGGTGTGCCAAGGCAGGCCTCCAGGGTACCTGGGCTAACCCTCCTCCTGAACCAGGGCCCCACAGAAGGCGGTAGTTGGGAAAGAAGCCTGATTCTGTCAAAATCTGGCCCCGGGCCTGTAAGGCTCAGTGTGTATATCTGTTAATGAAAAAATCTTTTCAAAGCACCAATCATTTCATGCCCTCTCATGCAAAACCCTTCCAGGGCTCCCCAGTGCTCCTGGGGCAACCCCATTCCAACTTTAACTGTGATCCACCTGTTCAGCTCCCCCTTCCTCCTCAGCTCCAGCCACACTGGTCTTTCACTTTCCCACCACAGGGCCTTTGCATGTGCTGCCCCCTCTTCAGGAACCTGAGTTCCTCCCTTTTTCACCCAGTTAACAGCCTGTGCTTTAGCTTGAAGTTCTCAGTTTCCCAGGAAAGCCTCACCTGATCTCTCTGATAGGTCCTCTCAGCTTCTTTTCCTTCCCAGTGTGTAGCTCCTTTGATAAATTCCTGTTCCTTGGGGGATATGTTTCCAAACTCCCTAGATAATAATCACATGGAATACTTTTTAAAAATGCAGATTCCTGGACCCTTTCCCACCCATAGAATCAGAAACTCCAGGAGAGGGGGTGGGGCGCAGTCTAGGGAGCCCCTCAGGTGGTTCTCTCATTCACTGTGGGTGGGTGACTGATAGATTAGGGTCCCCAACCCCCGGGCCATGGACCAGCACCAGTCATGAACTGTTAGGAACTGGACGGCACAGAAGAAGCAGCGGGCAAGCAAGTAAAGTTTCATCTGTATTTACAGCCGCCCCCCCATTGCTCATGTTACCGCCTGAACTCTGCCTCTTGTCAGATCAGTGGCGGCGTTAGATTAGTTGTATAATTATTTCATTATCTATTATAATGTAATAATAATAGAAATAAGGTGCACAATAAATGTAACACGCTTGACTCATCCCAAAACCATCCCCCCAACCCCATAGCAAATCAGAAAAAAGGTCTTCCATGAAATGAGTCCCTGGTACCAAAAACGGGGGGAGCGCTGTGATAGATGTTTGGGCCCTGTCCCCCAACTCAACTCTGAGCACTGGGAGGTGGGCCCATGTTTTTCTTTAGCTTTGCAACCCTTCCTCCAACACAGAGAAATATTTGTTAGATGAATGGATGACTAAAGAATGAATGAAATTTGCTCCAGTGACTAACTTGAACTCTATTCACAAGCCAGCATGCTAGCAAAACCCCAGATGGATTGACATGTCCCTGGCTAATCAAACCAAGAGAATATTAGTAAAACCCAAGCCGGGGTCTGAGGTGAATTTTGGAGGGGACCCTGCCTGTGCTGTGAGCCCCCAGCAGAGGACAGAAGAGCCCTGGGGACCCTCCTGAGGTTGCTGAACCATCCCCTTTGGGAAGACAGCTGCCCCCTCAACACAGGTGGAGGCAGGAGAAGTGTTTATATCTGTGGGGAACGGAGGACCCAAAGAGAGGACAGAATAACAACAACAGTAATAGTCCCAGTAGTAATGAACGCCTGCTTTTTGGCACCCCTGTAATGCTAGGCCCTGTTCTGAGGTTGCACAAGGTAGCTCATGCCACCTACTGGCTCTTGGGGCAGAGACTACCTTGATTTCCTGCCCTGCACCCCTTTCCTCTCCCTTCCCTCCAAGAGTTAATTAAGCTCTGACTTGGAACTGCTGTAGCCCTCCTTCCACCCTGCTATGTTCCGGATTTCAAACAGCCCCCCTTTCCCCGCCCCCGCCTCTCCATGTGGGCCTGCATTCCTGCCTGCCTCTCAGACCACGCTCTGGATTTGGGGTTCTGAAAACATCACCACCGCCCTGAAATTGGGGGATGTGTGGCCCTTCCATCTGATGCAAGAGTGCAGGGGCGAGGGGAGGAGGGATTGGGGTGCCGCAGAGAGAGCCAGCCCTAGCCCAGCTCTCCTTCTGGGCTTCTTATTCTGCAGCCCCGGCACCCATGAGGTGGCAACTTGCACATCAGGATTTTGAGCTTGGCAGGATGCCCAAGAGGTTCATGGCAGAGGGGGCAGGGAATGGAAAGAGGGCGGGAGGAGCCAGAGGCTTCCCCGGGCCCTGCCCAGGCTGGGATAGACAGTATCTCTGAGATCAAAACCCATCTGGCCCACACCCAGACCTGCAGGGTGTCCCTCCCCCTTGAGGAGGGAGGGCAAGGGATAGGGATACAAAATAGGGATGGCAGGCATTGGAGGTGGGTCGCCCTGTCCCTGGGCCCTGAGGGGTTACTAACAGGCCCCACCCCCCAGGAGACAGAAGAGACATGTTTCAGGGCTGGGTGGGCTGAGCTGACACTAAATGCTTGTTTGCCTGCCGCCCACACTCTCTGGGAATCGCCTGCGTGGCTGGGTACCCCGGTGCTGCCACTCATGCCAGTGCCTCTGCCCATTGGTTCCCTTCCCCTACCTTGTTTGCATCCCTGCGTCCCTGGAGCAGCTCAGTGTCCCAAAGGGCAAGGATCTCCGGGTGGTGACCTTTGGGGCAGGGCAAGGAGGGACCAGGCTGAGCCAGAGCCCCTTGTCCTTGGCCAGGACAAAGAGGTAAAAAGGTATGAGATCTCTCAAGGCTTGTGCATGGCCAACTGGGTGACTCATGGGTGGGGAGTGTGGACAGGCTGGGACTCATTCCTGCCCTGGGCTCCTTGGAGCAGGCGGCCCCTGAAGTCAGAACTCTCAGCCACTCTTGAGTGAGGCTCCCAGAAACCATCTTAGCTCCCCACTTCCCCTTCCCAAACCGGAGCTCCAAAAGGAAGCCCCCCAGAAATGCTGAGTTCAGGGTTTCGAAAGGAAGCAGGCAGCAGAGCATGTCTTTGGCAAGGAATGCACCTGCATTGGAGTTCCATGGGCCCAGAGGGGTGAGGTGGGTTCCTGACCCAGGTGGGGTGCAGCAGTCTGGGCAGGGGTTGGGAGGACAGGTTGGCATCCTGGATTCTGACTTTGCCCTTGTCGGGCTTAAGCAGAGCTGGCTTCATGGGCGTGTGACCTGTGCCCTTATCAGAAGGGCCCTGAAATCCCATTTTATGCTTGGCCAGCACCATCTTGAAATTCTTAATAACGTTGAACAAGAAGCCCTGCGTGTTCATTTCCCACGGGACTCTGAAAATTATCTAGCTGATCCTGGTCTTAAAATTCAAACAAAAAGCAGAGGCTCTGGAGTTTCTATTTAGGAGGAGTTTCGAAGTGAAAAGCTGCTGCCAAGTGAGAGTTGGGCAACTTGTCCAGAAGCTACATTCGAATAACAACAACAGTACTTACTGTGCTTACTATGTGCCAGTCACTATTCTAAATGCTCTGTATGAATTAGCTCATTTAGTCCTCACAACGCCTCTGTATGGTCAGAACTATTACCATCCCCATTTTACAGACAGGAAATGGGCTCAGCGAGGGTAAAGAAGTGGCCCTGTGGAATCTGGGCAGTTTGGCTCCGTTACCTTCTGCTGGAGATCCCATTTGCTTATATTTAAGTGGGTTTCTTATGAACAATGCAGAGCTCGGGCCTTCTTTTTCATCCACTCTGACAGTCTCTGTTTTCTAATTGGTGTATTTCCAACATTCACATCTAATACAATGATATAGTTGAATGAGTTTCTACCATGTTTGTATCGCACATACTTGTTTTTCCTTTGTTAAACCCGTCCCTTCTTTTTCTGCCTTCTGTTTTGTAATTTTTTAATATGAGTCCAAAACGTCCCCCTTTTTAGCCTATTAAGTATACTTCTACAATTTTTTTAGTGGTTGCTCTAGAGGTTTTACAATGTCCACTTACAATGGGGATGCTGGGTTAGCTTAGCGGTTGAGCGCTTGTCTTGCAATGGCAAGGTGTGGGGTTTGATTCCCGCCCCAGCCCCTGCAAATCCATAGGCCTAACTGCAACACAACTGGCAACCACTGGGATGGCTCAGTGGTGAAGGTTCTCACCTCCCATGAGGGAGGTCCATGAGGCCTCATATCCACCTGTGTGGCGTGAAACCATGTCACAACTAATGATGTACAACTACGGAGACTGCTCTGGGCTCTCCCCCTCTCTCTTTCACTTTTTCTCAAACAATAAAATAAATCTTTAAACACACACTTAAAACTAATCTAAGTCCACTTTCAAATAGCACGATACAGCTTCTCGGAATCTTCCCAGTTTCTCCCTTCCCTCCCTCACTGTAGGGCTGCCATTCATTTTGCTTATCCACATGCTACAATCACCCAACGTATAGTTGCTCCTCTCCATCATTTATTGTGTGATTGTTTCCTGAATCCTCACAAGGACCTGATGGGGTGGGGGCTGTCCTCACTTCCTTTTACAGGGGCGTCTACAAAGGCACACAATGTTTAACCAGTGGCTCAGGAGGTCCCAGCCAGCCAGGGGCAGAGCTGAGCTTGGAACCAGACATTCCCACTCTGCATGGCGGGCTTTCCATGTCTTCCAATGGAGCAAAGTTTCTTTTTTTAAATAGGTTTCTATTCGTCTTTTATATGGTATTTTCCACTTACTATTATTCTGGTCAGGGTACTGTTATTATGTTGGAGGAGGGTGGGTTTTGGGGGTGGCGATGGAGATGAGAAGCCAGCAAAAGAATGTTGGTTCTGGTCTCATCCGCGGAGTCCTCCTCCCCCCGCCCGCCCCCTCCCCCGCAGGCTTAGTGTGAGAGGGAGGAGCTTGCGGCGCCCTCCCTGTGGCGTGAGGTGCCCAAGCACAACCCGGGTGGCCTGCTCCCCAGAGGCAGCACCCTGGCCTGTGCCGCAAAAGCTCTCTGCAGCAGATCTTGGACTCTGGATTCTCAACCTGTTGGCCCAGGGCTTGCTCGTGGTCCTTGGAGGGAGGCCAGAAGAGGCGTTCTGGGGACCATCCCTGCAGGGGCCCTACTTCCTGAGCCAGCTGGGGCGGCAGGAAGGAGTCCCTTTCTGTTTGTAAACAGTGGCCCTGCCCTGCTGGGCTCCTTCCTTCCTCCCACCCTCCCTGAGCTCTGCCTCCTTTGGTGGAGCCAAGGAACCTGGCCAAAGGTCCTGGGGCAGGAGTGGGTGGGACAGTCCTCCCCAAGCTCGTGGGGCTGATTTTCAGGCCCTGAAAGGGTTTCTGGAGTTGGATCTGAATTCCTGGGGCAGACACAACCCCAGGTAATCACTGAGGGGGAAACCAAGCTAGATCAGGGGACCTGAGGACCCACCCCTCAAAATGCCTGTGGGGCACCCAGTGACAGGCCAGGTGGGTACACACTGTGGTAGGCATCTCATTGTCTCACCAGCTTCTGTTCTTCCTTCTGTCTCTAGCATCTCAATTTCCCTTTGAGGAACGACCATCTCCTCTTTCCTAGAGACCTCTCCCCTCTGGAAGACCAGACCTGGCCCGTCAGCCAGGCTGGGTCAGGCAGGCCCTAAGGCTGCTGAGACTTGGGTTGGACTACGGAGAGGACAAGACCGCTTCTTGCTGAGCTTGTTGAACTGGTCAGATGCAAACTTGGAGCTGCTGGCAGCCGACTTTCCTGCCAACAGAGGAAAAACGGAGCCTAATGAGGATTTTAAAAAATGGCATTTCAAATTAGTGGGGAAAAAATGAATTATTCATGACATGAAACAATTGGCTACACATGTAGGGGAAAATTAAGTCCGATCCCTTCCTCTTATCACAGAAATAGATTCCAGTTGGATGAAAAGAAAAAAAAGAACAGATTAAACAGTGAATGTAGTGGAAGAAAATGCAGGATAATACTTTTTCATAGATTTGGGAGTGGGCAACCTAAAATCTTTCTTGACATGACGTGAAATCCAGAAACCACAAAAGGAATCTATTCTCAGATTGATACTAGATTGCATAAAACATTGATCTGGATTGCCGAAGATTCCATAGAAAAAGTTGAAAGGCCATTTATTGCAATTGACAGATGTAAAGACTGCTAATTACAAAGAGGTCTCATGATCAATAGGACAAAAGGAAAACCACTTAAACCCAAATTGGGCAAAAGACATGAGCAAGCAAGTCCCAGAAGAATAGTCAGCCCAGCCATTGTTCATGTCTAGAAGTGCCCATCCAAAGGAGCCCCTGAGGGAAGGGATTAGAAATTATGTCACATATGAACTGCTGAAAGAATGTAGAATATTTAGCCCAGAAGGAAATAGATCAGAGCAGCCCTGTCCAATAAAATATAATGCCAGCCACATGTACAACTTTAAATTTTCTACTAGCCACTTAAAAAAGAAAGACACCAGCAAGATGAATTTTAATATTTTATTTAAAGCAAATAGTATCATTTCAACATGTAGCCAATGTCAAAATTATTTATGGATTTTGGTACTACCTCTTGGAAATCTGGTGTGTCTCATGTTTATGGCACATCTTGGTCCAGGTCAGCCACATTTCAAGGGCTCCGTCATCGTAAAGGCTTGGTAGCTGTCATAGTGAGCAGCCTGGGGTAGAAGGCTAAGAGGATGAATCACAGACCTGGGGCCATGTCCTGGCTTTCCCATTTCTCAATGGCTACATGGCTTTCCCATTTGCTAGCTGTGTGACCTTTTTAATTTCCAGGTCTGACTTTGGAAAATGGCACTGGAGGATTGTGTGGGTTTTAAATGGAATCCACATAAAGCATTCAGCTCACTGGTTGGCACAGAGTTAAGAGCATAATAGTTATTTGTAGTTACTAATAATTACCAAACAGCCGATAAGTCTGTAAGCACAGTGAACAAAACAAAGGCCATCATAAAAAAAACAAAAACAAAAACATAAAAAAACAGCTGGTCATTAGATTTTAATTCAGCAGAAGGAAAAACTCCACAATTGAGAGCTACACTGCCCAGTGCTACAGCTGCCAGCCCATGTGACCATGGAACACCGAAATATTATAGCTAGTCTAACTGAGAAATGCTGAAGGGTGACATACGAGGTCTGACAATTAAGTTCGAAAACTTACCACCATGCGCTTACGTGGGCAGCACTGTACACACGACTCGGTAAGGTTTCATAACCTTAGTGTATCAGTGTCTCACAGCTGTGTTCATGTGGACGTGTGGCGGTGTCTTGCTGAGTGGCGTTCATTATTGTTGTTGTGTGTTTTTGTTGCCATCACGAGAATGTCAGAGCTTGAGTTAGAGCAACAAAACATTAAATGTCTTGTAAAACTTGGCAAGAGAGAAAATGAAATCAGGACATATTAGTCCAAGTTGATGGGGATCATGCTATGAAGAGAATAGCAGTGTACAAATGGATTAAACGTTTTTCTGAGGGTAGAGAATGTGTCACTGATGAAGAGAACTCAGGGCGGCCAGTAACGAGAACTGACAAAAACATTGCAAAAATTTATTGAATGCACCCAAATCGTTGGCTGACAGAAGCATAGAAGACCAAGTAAACATCAATAGGAAAACAGTTAGGAAATCTTAACTGAAAATCTTGGCATGAGAAAGGTGTGTGCAAAAATGGTCCAGTGGCAAAAAGGAACCCTCATACACTGCTGGTGGGAATGTAAACTGGTACAGCCACTATGGAAGGCTGTATGGAGATTCCTCAAAAAATTACGAATGGAATTACCATATGACCCAGCCATCCCTCTACTGGGCATCTACCCAAAAAACTTGAAAACCTTGATCTTTAAAGATGTTTGTACCCGCATGTTCATCGCAGCACT
>PVKE010012972.1:0-37383 GCA_004027555.1 Craseonycteris thonglongyai
TCCTACCACAGAAAAAGGAAAGAGAAAAAAGAATCAAGAAACATATGACCTCACTTATAGGTGGAATATAAAACTGAAAGTAACAAAGAGGCAAAAACTCGTGAACACAATCAATAGTTTGGTGGTTACCTGAAGGTTAAAGGGGAAGGTGGGTGGGAGAGCAAGGGGAGGGGAGGGGTATGTATGGGAGGAGTAGGGAGGGGCCATCAAATATATGATGATGGAAGGGAAACTGGTTCTGAGCACATAATGCAATGCATAGACGATGTAATGTAGAGTTGTACACCTGGAAACTATGTAATTGTTACCAACCAATGTCACCCCAATAAGTTTAACAATTAAAAAACCCCACTAGATATTTTGCTATATGGCAACTTGCCAACTCCTAACAACACTATTTATGCACCTCATTAGTTTTATATTCTTCAGAAATGTTTAATCAGTAACTTAATAAAATTCTGTTCTGAAGTCAAGATGCATTATATTCACAGCATCTTTCTGATCTATCATTTTAGACACTTTACCGACAAAAAAAGTTTGGCATGACTTATTTTTAGTAAACCCATTTGTCTTCAAACAATCCCAGCTTTCTTTTCCAGGTAATTCTAAAATACATGAAAAATAATATAAAAATCTTGGGGTTTGCCCTAAAGTTCACTAAAATTCTTTCCATTTTCTGCATATGACCACTTTAAAATTGAGCTCATTCAAAGGCACCTTATAAAAATATTGTGAAAATTAAAAGGGAAAATGAGCGTTGAGCCATTAGCATAGTCCTGCTACACTGTAAGGGCGCCATAAATATTGTTGTTTGAGGTACTTTATTTTTCTACCCTTCATTATTGGGTTCAGAATTCTAATTTTTAAACTCTTTCATCTCTCTCAAGTTCACAGGCTTCAGAACCACCACTCTGAACTGTCTGATATCTCCTACCTTCAGGCCAAGGAGCTTGACTGAATTCCTCCAGTGTTACTGCAAATTCTTGGGGTTTCCTTAATTTTTACAGCACCAAGTTGTTTTTCTGTGGTGATCAGATTAAGACTAAAGAAGTATTTCTTCTCATTTGCTTTCTCTGAAAGGTGAAGTTTTCACCAAGGCAAGCCAAGAAAAGGTGACTAAATCATCTTTGGAAGATAGCTGTCTAAGTAGTAGAGAGATATCTCTCTATCTCTATGCTTCCACCTCCATCTTTCTCTCTCTCAGTCCTTAGCCTCTCTGCTACATCCTTCCTTCTCTCCCTTCCCTACCCCTCTCTTTTTTTTCTCTCTACATCTGTTCCTTATAGAGGAACCTGATATTTTTATTGAGCATCAGTCTAAAAATGTTATACTTTATACAATTCATTTCTTGAAATCAACCTGTGAGGAGGGTATTATCTCATCTCTACTTCAGAGATAGTAATAGAAGCTAAGAGCAATTCAGAGACGTATTCACAATGACACAATTGTTAAGATTTTTAACTGTGACTCAAGTGCAGGATACTAACTGGAAAGTTGCCTCTATGATACAATAAAAGCATCAACCATATCTTCTATCCAGTCAGACTGTTTCTGTAGAATGCTTATTTCTATCAAGATTATACCACCTGGATTTCTATTAATCTGATATATAATCTCTATTGGAAATACTAGCTATATTTCTTTTATATCCTCAATCAATGGATAACATTTATTCATTCAAAAAGGAACCTGAATCAGACCTATTATAATACATGCCAAACATTGTATACTTCCAGAATTTCCAAAATAGTGTATGTCTTATTTAACAAACAAGTTTACCCTTCTCAGCCTCCATTTATTCTATTCAATCCATTCATGAACCACTTCTATGTAAAAGGTCCTGTGCGAGGTGCTGCAAGACACACAGGTAAGTTAAGGGATGCTCAGTCCCTGCCTTGAGGGAGCTTACATTCTCCTGGAGGAAAGACCTAGAAGTAATTCAAGTACTAAGACAAACCAAGATTAGTGCCTTCCGTATAGGTACAAAGTAATACAAGGAAAGATGTCAGGAGTTTGAGATGGGTCTGAATGTGTGGGGTTTTAGGATTTGGAGCTGATGCAAAGCATGCACTAGGGGGAGAAGAGGGCAACAGCAAGAGGATGAGAGAAGAAAGACAGCATGGGTGGGTCCAGGAAATGGTAGCTAGTCCATCTCGCTGAGCTATAGGCTGCATGAAGAGTTGGAAAAGGGATAAATTGGAAAGGCTGGTTGGGAGCTATGCAGTGGAAAGCACTGAATGCACAGGTAGGGCTTTTATACCTCACTTATTTGGGAATGGGAAGCCATGAAAGGTCTCTGGTCTCTGGGATGAGGCATAACTTGATCCAGGTTGTACTTTGTGAACATTAATGAGGTTGCTGTCAGTAGGATGACTTGGAGGGTATGAGAGTAGAAGCAGAGAGCTTAGTGGCAAATATTCCTTGCAGTATTCATGGGACACACTTTATTGTAGGGGCTCACCGAGGGCCCAGATAACCAAATCCTATTCATTGATACTATCTGTGAAATCACCCTCTCCCAAATTCTCAAATAATGGCCTTCAATGGAGAGAAAGATGGGTCCTATTTCCTGGTCAGGTGTTTAAAGTCAGTAGAGATGCATCTTATTTTCTTCTGTTTCATTTTTTCCATGTAAATCAAAAGAACAGGAGATCAGCTAAGACTTACCAGTTGCATAATGACTGGGGCTTGCCTTCCAGGAAGAGGACTCTCCCCCCACCCTCCACAAATTACGTGAGGCCTGCATGGCCAACACTAAATACCTCAATGGAGGCTCACAACCATATGTCATGTCTTCTCCTGGAACCTGATGAACCTGGTGGCTTTTTCTTGCCCCAGTCTGAATGGGTTGCTCCTTTTTTCCTAGAACTTTCAGATTCACCAGTGATGGTAAATCTCTTTTGCTATATTTTCCTATTGCTCCAGTGAAACTTCTCTATGTCAAATTCTTCAACTCTCCAAACTCCAATAGTTGTATGAATTCCTTTGTTTTCTAAGACTTAATATATGTATTCTTTTTAGACACTTAAAAAAGAAACATTTTCTAAGAGCTATTTATCTTCTCCAATAGGTTGGAGGGTGCAGAGGTGGTCATCACCCCTTTCATCGCCTCCTCTAACATGGCCATCAGCTGGGATTTATAGCTGAATCACATGATGGGTGATTCTTCAAAGGAAACACAGTAACAACCCCCTTATCTAGCCATCTACTTGCCCGTATATGTATAATAAATATCATAACCCCTGCTTATTAGAGTAAACAGAATCAGTTTAGGGGAAGTTGCTTCCTCATGTTTTCAGGAAACAAAGACTTTCCATAATAAATTCACACATACTGGCCAATTTAGAAATAGAGGGTGAGAGTCAGTGAGGGTGAAAAGCTAGAAGTAGAGTTTTTCACTCTACAGAGGACCTTGTGGCCGCTAAACTGGGTGAGCTAAAAGAAAAATTTTCCACGCGTCTAAAATAGACAGTGTAGTGAGAACTACTTGACCCTTAGATGAAGAAGGGCAGATTTTATAGATCACAAACTGAGTAGCTAGGTTGTTAGAAGATGAAGTTCCTTCAATAGATGTGAGGCAGAATGGGGCTGTCTGGTTCAAGGCAGAGAGGTGGGCAAAATTACCTCCCTCCAGGGTTGAAGATGGGGCAAGGGGAGCAGGAATGAGTGAACCATGAACCATGTCTTCATCCTGTGAAACTTCACCATAGCTCCTGAGAGGCTGCAAGGCACTGACAGAGAAAGCAGCCTTGTTAGTAGGCTGGGAGGTGGAAGGATGATGGTGGAACTTGACATAGAATAAGGGATTAACAATTCCATTCTTTCTTGCTTTTCACTCTACCATCCTATGAAAGCTAAGAATTAGAAATGCCTTTCAGCAACTAACACCTGCTGACAAGTGTGCGACCACACTTAGAATCTAAGAGTCTGGAAAACTATAGGTTATCTACATACTTTATAAGGCAAACCAAAACAAATATAAAATCTAGCTAGAAGGACTGGCCCTTTTTCTTTTATTAAAAGCATGAGGGAACATGAGCACATATCTGTCACATTCCTCAATAAACAGGAACAGGTGTTGTCCCCAGGGCAAGGGTGGAGGGGAAGGAGATGAAAAAATAGTGGTCTTTTTATTCTGGAGTCATTTTTTTTAGTACCTGTAGTAACTCATTTTGACAGTGAAATGTTTGGCAGCAAAGGGACCAAACAGGTGACACACCTGTGTAAATTGGCACAAACAGGTGGAAAAGAGAACTGTTCATTTAGTTCTACTGGCTGAGGTACAGTCTCTCTATCAAGTACAGGAAAGTGCTTTTGAAGTTGGTAGTTAGGTCTGTTAAGCCTCATGCTTCCAAGGTAACATGAAATGATGTGCTGGTTATGCGTTGAGTGTTTGTCCCTTTCCAAATTCACATGTTGAAGCCAGACCCCACAATGTGATGGTATTAGGGAGTGGGTCTCTGGGAGGTAATTCGGTTTAAATTAGATCATGAAGGTGGGGCCTCCATGAAGGCATTAGTGTCTGATAAGAAAAGGAAGACAAAAAGCTCTCTCCACTGGCACGTACTGAGGAAAGGCCATACGAGGACACAATGAAAAGGTGGCTGGCTGTCTACAAGCCAGGACCCAGGTTCTCATTTGGAACTGAATCTGTTGGCACCTTGATCTTGAACTTCCCAGCCTCCAAAACTGTGAGAAGTGTCTGTTAAGCCACCCAGTCTATGGTATTTGTTATAGCTGCCTGTGCTGACTAAGAGAGTGGCCTGTGTCTCTTGGGTCCTATCCCTTCCAGAAATGGATCCAGAAAAACATGACAATGTCCAAGAGCAATCAGACCACAAGCAATTCTTTACTCCCCCACACCCCACCTGCAAATCACCTCACTCTCCCTCTGTAGGTAAATACACAATTAAAAGAATTTGGTATTGGAAACTGAAATAGTGGATGAGAACAAAACTGTCCAAGAGAACCATCTTAAGAAAACTGGACCCCAAATTCTAGAACAGAAAAAGAAGATTTTTAAGAAAATGATTTCTGCAAATTTGCTTACCTTTGTTTAAGCGTCCCATCACAGTAAATTCAAAATATTTGCTGTTGTCAGTTGAAGAGTAAAGACCGAAGACAGTGGCTGAACCTTTCGTCTGTAGCTTGAAGGTGGAGATGACATAGAGCTCATTCAGGGTGGGGTCGGTCAGGACTGGCTGCAGAGCAGCTGGGTTCAGCCTCTGGCTGGAGGATGGGAGAAGGTCAAAGACTGGGGAGCAATGAGAGAAAGGAATAATCCGTGAAAGATTGAACTTTGGGGCAAACATGTTTTTTGAGAGGGGATAATTTGACAGTAAGCTATGAAGTAATGTAGACTAATGTAGTAATCATTTTTCCACATTGCCAAACTCATTTCTTCCTTATTATGATTACAGTGGCTGGACATTTGAACCAGAAGAAATATAGCAGAGCATTTATCACTAGGTTATAGCTCTCAAGAGAAGACTAAGTTTGCAAACCCCAAATTGCACATGGCTGAAGAAGTAGCTCTGAAAATACACACTAGAAAAAGGATTAAAGCATAAGGGGGACAAGTGAGAGCATCCAAGTTATTGTTTTTCTTATGTCCCCAAGTAGGGAAGTTCTGGGGCCCTTTGGGTTCCTCATACACCTCCTAAACCAGAGCCAATTGTATTTCCCTGGTCAGTGATAAATGACACAGGAATGAAGCAAAGAGCAAGATGTAGTGGAAGATAAAGTGTCAGAAAAACAATTTGTTACCTTTGAGAGACCTAAGTGTTCCCTTAGTATGTTTATGGTTCTCCAATATTTCTGTTTAAAAAAAATCCCAATGAGGAAACAAAACAAAACAATGTGGTCTTTATTTCTTGACTATAACTGACATACAGTTGGTATACAAAAACTATAATCTGCATTGGTATAAATTACTTTTGATTAAGCAAGCAGCACTTTCTCTCCAACTTTATAATAGTTAATAAAGCTATGAAAGAGTATATCCAGAGTTATTTAAAAGGCAATGGACAAATTTGTGTCATGCTCACTAGAAGCTACTTAGTATGTCTGTTGTTTTATGCAAATATTGCTTGAACAATTCCACAGCCTGTAGGAACTTCAGCCTCTAGAGCTGTCTCCTGGATATAATAATCTGTTACTAAAAGTGTAATAGTATTTGTAATTTATAAAGAGCTTTTAATAAGCATCCTTATAGAACAATGGGCAAAGAACATGAAAAAGCAATTTCCAGAAAAAGAGTTACGATGGCAAATAAGTATACAAGGGCTGTCCGGAAAAAAACTCCAGCCATTGTCAATATAACAAGAATGGTTACATGGCTGAAAAGTTTCCAGACAACCCTCATATATATGTAAATATTCATACGCTTAACTAATGATGAAGGAATTGCTAACTAAATAAATAAGGTATTTTCACATCCAAATTAGAAAAACAATAATACCTAGCTGTTGGTGAGGGTTCAGGGAACTGAGAATTCATATACTGGTAAGTAAGGTTTAAACTAGTATAAACATTTTGAGGACAGTTTAAAATAACAGTATCAAAGGTCTAAGACATACATGTGTTTTGGTTTAGCAATTCTACTTACAGAATTTATCCTAAGGAAATAATGGAGAACATGGTAAATTATTTAGGTACCACAATATTCACCACCAGTGGTAATTCTAGAATTTCTATTTAGGAAGGAATTATTGTCAAAATCTAATTGGCAGAGGTGGGAAGTCTGAAGCTCTGTTGGCACAGCACTTTATTATGAGAAAAAAAAACACAACGTGTTCTTAGCAAAGAAAAAAGGGTTTGACAGAGATTATGGGGATTTTATTATAGCCATCTTGGGGTACTGCAATTGTTCAACAAGTACTATTTATAATATCAAAACACTGAAAACAACTCAGATGAGAGCTCTGGATAAATAAATTTTGGTCTTTCCAAAAAGTGGAATATTATCTATTAAAAAGGGTAATGTAGTTGAATACTTATAGACATGGAAAGATGTTCATGATATATTAAGTGGAAAAGATGATTTAAAAACTATACATATATCAGAATTCCATTTGAAATATATATATTTGCATTGAAAAATATTTTAAAGACAACACAACAAAATGCTGACATGAATAGTAGCTATCTCTGGGTTGAATAATTATAAATTTTTAAATTTCCTTTTTGTTGCTTATCCAATTTTCTGTTTCTTTTACAATAAACAGGTATAGCTTTTGTAATAAGAAAAATGAAAGTAATAAACAGGCAAAAACCTAGTTACTCAAGAATGTCTATTCTTTCTAAAAGATAATCTGTCTTCTAAATGAATCTGTATTGTTTCTTTCACATGTACCAATGACCTTACACAATAATGAATTTACGACTAGAAGTGTTAGAAAGAAGAATATCTGTTATATTCTTTCTGGCACTCCACATTCCCCAAGCATGAAGATGGCTGCCTTCTGTACTTCAAAAGAGGAATAGAATTTTTTAATTTCCAGAGAATTAGAAATTATACCTTTGAGGGCAAAAGGAAATAAGGCAATATGTTTAAAAGTTTCATTCAAGGTAAGGCATCTTCAGAAAAGGAATGTGTCTTTATCGTATGGGAACTGCATTCAAAATTAAACTCAAGAATTCCTAATTCTTGCTTCAACTATGATCACTTCCATCACTTAGCTCAAGCTAAATTTACTATTCTTCAATCTGTATGGTTTGTCTATTCCACTGGTTTCTCTCTCAAGAGGCAAAATCGAGTTTAGTTAGTAATGAATTTTGAGAGTGCCTAGAAAAGGAAATGAGACACTATAATTTTCTATTAATGTTATTACATTTTAGTAATAGTGCTAGGATCTAAGTACAACCTTCTGGCATTAGAGGTAAAATTACTGCTACCAATGAGCCCAACTACCATGATATGAAAACCAAATGCATACTAATACGATTAGCAGGGCTAGCTCAGAGGAGAAAGAATATAAGCAAATTATCCAATTGAGCTGCTGATTGCAAGAGTAATTCACTCAATATTAAGTATCTATCAGAAACTTAACTTAATCAGACAATCTATAGCAACTGTATTAACCAGCTAATTTAGGTAGTATAACCTAATTTCAGGTCTCCACAGGACAGGCAGCTCTGCAGAGAAGCAAAATCCATACCAGCAGCACACCATTGAAGTTGTGGGTTCAAGTGTTAAAAGTTCATATAACACAAAATACTATACCCACAAACTCAAACCTGCCAAATAATGTCTGCAATGGGAAACCTTTTTAATTACGTTAAAAAGCTTCCTTTCTGGGGAAGCCGGGATAGCTCAGAAGGTTGAGCACTCGCTTTGCAGCCCCGGGGTCCGGGGATTGAGTCCCGGCCCCGATCGTGTTGACCCCATGTACTGAACTGTGGTGTGACACCCAGTTCAGTTCTCACCAGGGCAGGCTTCCCATGTGGGAAATGCCCCCTCCACCCCCTGCCCATCTGTGTGGAATGACACTGTGTGGCGGGCTGATGGAGTGCAGCTGTGGGGACTGCTCTGGGCCCTCCCCTTGCTGTCTCTCTCTCTCTCTCTGTCAAAAACAATAAAATAGATCTTATAAAAAAACACTTCCTTTCTTACACCAATGGCAACAAAAGCAAAAATAAATAAGTGGCACTACATAAAACTAAAAAGTTTCTGCACAGCAAAGGAAACCATCAACAAAATGAAAGGGCAACCTATTGAATGGGAGAAAATATTTGCAAATTGTATATTTGATAAGGGGTTAATATCCAAAATATATAAAGAACTCATACAACTCAATAGCAAAAGCACCCCAAAACAATCTGATTTAAAAATGGACAGATCTGAATATACGTTTTTTCCCAAAGTAGACATACAGATGCTCATGGGTACATGTGAAGATGCTCAATATCATTAATCAAATACAAATCAAAACCACAATGAACTATCACTTCACACCCGTTAGAATGGCTAGTTAAAAAGATAAGAAACACCAGGAGTTGGTGAAGATGTGCAAAAGAGGAACACCTGTACACTGTTGGTAGAAATGAAAATTGGTGCACCCACTATGGAAAAAAGTATGAAGTTTTCCTCAAAAAATTAAAAATAGAACTACCATATGATCTAACAATTCTATTTCTGGGTATTTAAAAACAAATACAAAAATACTAAATTGAAAAGATATATGCACTCCACGTTCATGGCATTATTTATAATAGCCAAGATATGGAAACAACCGAAGTGTCCATGAATGAATGAATGGATAAAGAAAAAATATATATACGTGTGTGTGTGTGTGTGTGTGTCTGTCTGGAAAGTATCCAGCCACGTAACCATTCTTGTTATATTGACAATGGCTGAATTTTTCTGGGCAGATGTGTCTGTGTGTGTGTATACACACACACACACACACACATACACACACACACAATATACCTATACAGTGAAATATCATTTAGCTATAAAAAAGGATGAAATCCTTCTTTGAGACAGCATGGATGGACCTTGATGGCATTAAGCTACGTGAAGTAAGTCGGACAAAGAAAGACAAATACTGTATGATCTCACTTATATATGACATCTAAAAATAATTTTAAAAGCTCATAGATAACAGAGAACATATTGGTGGTTGCCAGAGATGGGGGTTGGGTGAAATGGGTGAAGGGAGTCAAAAGGTACAAACTTAAGTCACGGGGATGTAATGTATAACATGACAATAATGCATAATGCTGTACTGCATGTTTGAAAGTTCTTAAGAGAGCTCTCAAAAGTTCTCATCACATGAAAAAAATTGTTACCTGAGGGTAAGGGGGAGAGGGCATCAACTATATGGTGATGGAAAGAGAACTGACTCCGGGTGGTGAGCACATAATGCAATACATAGATGATGTAATGTAGACTTGTGAATATGGAACATATGTAATTTTTAGCAACCAATATTACCCCAATAAATTTAACAAAAATTTTTTTTTTAATTTTGTAACTATGTATGGTGATGAATGTTAACTAGACTTATTGTAGCCATCATTTTGCAATATATACAATTATTGAATCATGTACACCTAAAACTAATACCTAGGGTGCCAAAAAATGTACACACATTTTAAGAGATGTTATCTATGTATTACTTCTTGAAGTTGAATTGAATTATGGTAGCAAAGTGTAGTATGACGTTCATTCAAAAGATGGCATTAATCAAATGAATGTTAGCATCACCGTGCTACAGGCAGGATAGTCAAAGAAAGTGGCAGAAGCACGGTTGTCCTTCGAGAAGTGCAAGATAATTTTGAAGTGGTATTTGAAATCCGAGAACATTGTGCAAGTACGACGACAATGGAGGCGCAAGTATGCAACCGAACCTCCAATATGCCTAATTGCACGTATATGTGATTAAGTTTGAGGCTAATGGCAAATTGAAACGGCATAGGTAGCAATACAAGTGGGGACATTTTGGTCAACGTTGCTCAAGCAGTAGTTCACTGTAATCAGAAGTATCTGGACACTGATGTTAACCATTTTGAGCACCTCTTGTAATTGCAGAAGTCCGACATGACTTGTATTCATCTTTTGTTATCAGTATATATTAAGTATTTTAAGCTTTTTCCTTTTTTAAAAAATGTGTATACATGCTTTTGGCACCCTCTGTATAATGTTATGTTATACTTCATGTCATTCAATTTTTAAAAAAGCTTCCTTTTTTACCTTCCTAGAAGCAAGGTCACAAGGAACAAATATTATAGAATATAGCATTTCAAATATATCAACCCAAACTATAATAAAAGCAGTACAGTACTCCCCCTGAAACCACAATTCGGGTTGCTTGGTATGGAAATAAAATGAGTTATCTGGTGAAATGCAGTCTCAATGGGTGATTAAGGCAATGGGAGGGGAAGGGATTTGCTCTCACAGGCGTTCTTCATTCTGGCTTAGCGAGGAGTAACTTCTACTTCAGGTTGTCTCTCCCAGCTTTAAATCCTTAGTCAGTAATAAATCAACCTGGGCACCAATTTGAAACAGCTGAAGGTTGTCATTGGCTAGCCAGTTAGAGCCCTAAGATCTTTTCTTGCTTAAATAATTTCTTCCTTTGGGACTTTACAAAAAAATTCCGTTTAAGCTCAAGTGCTTTCCGCCGAATGGTTATTTTCACCCCATCTCATAAAGCAGTTTACACTTATCCAGGTGTATTTTCAATGACTGTATTTATCGAATTTTTACCTCTTAGAGAGTAAGTCCGATTTCTCAGCCCTTCCTGTTCTATTTATCTCAGGAGTCAAGAGATCAAGCCAACTCCCTGCAGAGTCTCTGGGGTTCAAGCAAAGTTAGAGAAGAAAAAAGGCGAGTGGGAGGGCAAATAGGGTAATGCTGCGCCTTTCAGACCATGTAGGCAAACAACGCTCCCGCCGCGTCGAAGGGCTTGGGGAGGAAGGACAGAAGGGAGGGGCGGCCAGACAGAGCCGCAGGGGACAGAACTCGGGTTTCACCCCCCTCCACACGGGGCATGTTAGAGGTCTGGGGCCGTGCAATCAGCTTTGAAGTAAACCCCACGTCTTTGCATAAACTGAAAATAAGTTTTGCATCACCCAAACTATTGTTTAGGGGTTCGGGCTCCTCGCAGGATAATTGAATCTCAAATGCTACACCCTAATCCGGGCTTCCAATCACAGTACCCCTTGACTCGGGTCCCAGAGGGACAGAGAGGTGCCTAGCGAGGCCACCCGAGCCAAGGGCGCGCTGAGCTGGTCCCCCACTTGCCCGAGAGGAGCGCGGGCAGCGGGGTCCGCGAACGCGGAGCCCCCGGCCCGTCGTCCCGGCCGCGGCACGAGCCCACTTACCCTGGGGGGTGGCCTGGGCGCCATCCCCCAGACACGGCTGCAGGGCCAGGTGTAGCAGGAGCAAGGCGGCTCCGCGCGGGGCCAGCATGGTGGCTCTTCCTGCTCCCCACGGGCGCCCGCGCGCGTCGGCCGCTTGGCGCTGCCTCAGTGTCCCCAGGTGGCGCGCTGTGTCCGGGTGGGGCTGCCGGCAGGCGGCGCAGGTGCAGGGTGCGCGGCGCGGGGAGGGCGTCGGGCCGGCCTCTGCCTCTGCCGTCGGGGGCGGCGCTCACGTCCAGGCGCAGCGCAGAGCTGGGGCGCTAGCGGCTGGGCTGCGAGGCCGCCGCCCCGCGCTTTATGGCCCGGGACGGGGGAGGGCCGAGGCCGGGGCGGCCCCCTTGGCTGCGATTCTCCTTTGTCGGGAAGAGTGGGGGCGGCCGGAGCCGGGAACGTGGAAGGCAGAGAGGGAGGCATGAGTGTGGGGCGCGCAAGAGCCCCGGACCGCCGGGTTCTCCGGTGGGCGTGGGGCCCGGACGCAGAGGGGCTGAGCGGAGGGGAAGAGAGGGTGCGCGGGGGAAGCTGGAGAGAACGCGAGGGCTCCCCGAGAGGCGCGCGGGAGGAGAAGAAAGGGGCGAAAAGGGCAGAAACGGACACCGGCCGGTTAGCTTTGGGCACCACCAGTGCCTCCACCTCTTGTACTCTTTTTTTTTTTTTTAGAAGAAGAACATTGTTTGGACAGGCTTTGAACGCCCATCTTGCGTTTCCTTCTGAATTAACCTTGAAGACTCTCCAGGAACGTTTGCCTGCTAAACGAGTCCGGAGAACAAACTGGTTTCTTCCGTGACTTTCAGACTTGTCTTGAAATACCCTACATGTTGAATATTTTTCCCATCAAGTTTTGAGACGTGAACAGTGAACGTTTGAAAGTCTTTGCCTTTTTAATGGAAACAAAACCCATCTCAAGGAATCCATCGGACGGAACTATTTATAGAACGGTGGTGCTTTAAGGGGGATTTATTTTAAATTAATTCAATTTCTGCCTGTCCACTTATCTTTAGCCCTCCCCAAAGATCCCTTGTGACAGTTTAAAGGTATGGGAGTAGGACATGAAAGGGAGGGAAGGAACATAAAGAATTAGTTTTCCTCCTAGGCAAAGCCCCCTAAAAATAATATGGATTAACTAGAAGAAAACATATTTCAGAACAAGAGCACACTTTCCCCTCTGAAACAATCCTGACTGATGGAGAAGTTCCAGCAAAGTATTTTTATCCGTATCTTTATGTCTCAATGAATTTCGTTCAAAGTTTAAGAAGCTATTTGCCACAGCTGGAAGATCAAATCATCAGCTTATTCCCAAACTGTGCTAGACTTAACCCCTCAGCAATTATAAGTCCATTTACGACCAATAACCTGGAGATTTATGAGCTAGCTTCAGAAAGCTCGTCCACTTGAGGTCTAAGATAGTCCTAATCCGGGCTTCATTTAATGCCACATTGCACAAAAGTCACTGTATTGAGTGGGTCACTGTATGTCTGTCTCCATACGAGAAAGCACTGAAGAGACAAAGGGCATACATATTTCTAGCAATGTGACTATAAACTGAGATGGATTAGACTGGAGAACCTTCCGGTCTCCAAACTGTGTCCCCAGGATTGGCGTGGATCAGAGAGGGCTCCTGCCTCCCAGTCTCTGCCTCAGGAACAGCTTTACTTGTAGGAGTATATGTATGTTCGATACCGCAGACTTAAGAGTCAGCAAGGCTAATCTGTAAGTTATTTGAAGGCAAATACCACTTTTTAGTCATTTTGAAAGTCATCTTTGCTAGGCATCCCAATTCTTAGCAAGTTCCAAGAAAAATAGCGTGCAGAGGTAGGCACACAATAAATTTTGGTTGAGACTGAATGACTACTACTAAGTGTAAGGGCGTGACAAAAGAATCAGATGACTTTCTGCTAGCCAGCAGAGCCTACGGTCTAGTTTTTCTTCTAAAGAGCCTGCCTTTTTATGAAGCTCTTCACTGGACAATCTCAGTCAGTTTTTTCTTTGTGTCCTCAGAATCGAGATGACATTTGATTACAATGAAATTCATTAACTTGGTTATGAAATCTATGGTAAGGGAGAAGAAAGAGTGCATCAGTTTCTTTTCTGTGCCACCTCAAATTTGTTGTTGCATTATCACATTGAATTTTAATTTTTTTAAATAATGTATCTGTTTACTTTTATTTCAATATCATTTATTTTTGTAGCTCAATTCCAAGTATAGTGCCTAGCACCTAAAAGTGAGTAGCTCATTGAGTTGACTTTCCTTCTCTTAATACTGTAAAGTAGGATAGGGATTGTGATATGTTAGTCATCCACTTGTGCGATAGGTTGCAAAAGTGGTCCCAATTCTTCACTCTTCTGTATACACACCTGTTGCCTTCCTGCTATGTATGACTCTAGGTTTGGCCATGTCATTTACTTGGACAACAGGACTTTAGCAAAACTGTCACAAGCAGATGCTTGAAAAGTACTTGTGTGATTGGGCTTGCTTCCTCTGACATCCCTTTGACATGGCTATGCTAGCCTGTTGGAGCTGGGTCACTGCAGCCACTGCAGACAAAGCCACCTGAGATCAGCTGACAGCTGACTCAGACAAGTCAGTGAGTAAGTGTAGGCAATATCAGAAGAGCTGTCAAGGTGACTTCAGACGTGGGCAATAAACATTTATTTTTGTACACCATTAAGTTATTTGGGGTTTTGTGTCATTTAATATTATTGTAGCAATAGATTTCTTCCATTTCTAACTATTGGAATAGAGAGTATGATAAGATTTTTGATGTTTGCCTACAGCTTTGATACTCCACATCTGACCAAGCTGATAAGAAAGCCTGGGTGCTCCTTCCTTTGGTGCTGGCAGGAAGTTTAAACCGTGCAAGTCCTTGACTGCCCATAAAAACCCTCTTCCCAACCCCGGCCCCCAACCACCATAAACACTCCAAAGCCATTCTCCTTTCCCTTATCTCTCAAGCCATTTGCAGACCATCCTGCTCTATCCAGAAAGCCTCATTATATGAGTGAAAAACTTTTCCAAACCTTTTTGCTGCATGTCTGGCATCATCACCAATCTTGATTTCCAAACCCAATTTTGAGCATAGGAAACCCGTTCCGCTCTTGCTCCTTCTGTTTTTTGAGAATTGGGAGAAGTTGCTTATGTTACACACTCCTATTTAGCACCACTAAGTAGAAGAGGTCTTATACATATTTGTTAATTGATATTTATATAAAGTTATTATTTCTGTCAAGTTTTCCATTTGAATTTTTATAGGGAACAGTGGGGCACATTAAAATTAAAACTAAACTACCTAACAACCACCATTAAGAATTGCCTGAAGTCTAGTTGAACTGAAGCCCTACAACTATGGATATACAGAAGAAGCCACCATGAGACTGGTAGGAGGGGCAGAGACATGGATCAGGCTGGTCCCACACCTCTGTGTGACCATTAATAGTCAGGAGGGATATCTCAACTGCAGTGGTCCTCACCCTCTTCCGGGAACAAGAGGTCCCAGCCCCACACCAGGCTCCCCAGCCCAGGGGTTTAGTGTCAAGGAGAGAAGACCCCATAACTTCTGGCTGTGAAAACCAGTGAAGGTTGTGACTGAGTGAAACAATGGTGGCTGTAGTCCCAAGCAATCCTCTTAAAGGACCCATGTATGGACTTACATGCTGATGGACTCACTTGCTCTGAGCTCCAGTACTGGGGCAGCAGCTCAAACAGCACCAGGGACATACAGGGAGGAATCCAAGTGTCTGGTTTCAGGGTAAGGTCTGAAGGAGCAGCTTTCTCCCAGACAGAGGAGATGGTGGGAGCCATTGTTTCTTTGTTGAGCCCTCCCCTCTTCTGGCATGCAGATGCAGGTGGCCACCACATTTGAGTCTCTACCCACCTGGCTCACACCATTCATTTGTCCCTTCCTGGTGGTTCCCTGAGACCCCACCCCATCCAACTTTCAGGCACACCCTACCCACTTCTAGTGGCTTTTCCATACAAACAGCCTGTTTTGGCTCATGCTGTGGACTTCTAAAATCTCTCGAACGTTCATAAAACCCAAGCAAGCAGTATCTGGCTTTGGAACATCCTGCACCTCTGGGCAAGCAGACCTAAGCTTGGCGTTAGTGACAATAGCTTGGTTTGTGTCTTGGCTTCACAAGGCACATCCAAGCTTAGTGTGGGTGGCACCCATCTGTGGATTGCTCTGTGACCCATACCAGATAGCTCTGGGCAGGGCACAGGCCGAGGCTAATCTTAGCCTACAGTGTGTCCCCTCTCTGGAGGCTCCAGGGCTGACACACCCAGTGGCCACTTTTGGACGGACCCAGAGCATGATCTGGCCACCTCCGAGGATGACACAGCTAAAGGGCAGACTGGGCAGCCACAAGAGCATTGCCGAAGTGAATCCTGCTCTGTAGAGTCAGGCCCTGCATGACAGATCCTCTACTATAGTCATGATCAGTCCTCACAATTGATCAGCCAGAGGGGCAGTCCCTCCCATGGATGAACAAACAGCAACCAAGGCTGAACTACAACAGGAAAGCACACACAATCCACACCAAGGACACACCTGGAGCCCCCAGCTCTGGTGACCAGAGAGCCTGCACCACTGGGCCCTGTAGGACAACACTACATAAGGCCACTCTACTAAGACAGGGAGGCACAGCTGCCTTACCTAACACATAGAAACCAACACAGGGAGGCATCCACAATGAGGACACAAAGAAACATGTCCCAAATAAAAGAAGAGAACAGAGCTCCAGAAATAGAACTAAACAAAATAGAGACAAGCAACCGACTAGATACAGAGTTCAAAATTCTGGTTATAAGATTGGTCAACTATGGACACACTCAATAGCTTGGTGATTGCCTGAGGGAAGGGGAGGAGGGGGGAGGGAGAGTGGAAGGGGAGGTGGGAGAGGGCACCAGCATTATGGACACACTCAATAATTTGGTGGTTACCTGGGGAGGAGGGAGGAGTGGGGAGGGAGAGTTGTGGGGAGGTG
This sequence comes from Craseonycteris thonglongyai, assembly GCA_004027555.1. NCBI lineage: Eukaryota > Metazoa > Chordata > Mammalia > Chiroptera > Craseonycteridae > Craseonycteris > Craseonycteris thonglongyai. The sequence continues at coordinate 16,846 of PVKE010012972.1, forward strand.
GGAGTGGGCACCGGATATATGGTGGTGGAAGGGGAGCTGATTCTGGGTGGTGAGCACATAATGCGATGCATGGGTGATGTGAAGTGGACTTGTACATCCAGAAACTATCTAATTGTTACCAACCAATGTCATGCCAACACATTTAACAATAAAAAAAAAAGAAACTAATTGCATACAAGCAAGCTCAACAAACAACAAAGTTTTTTGTCACTAACAAAGTTTCAATCAGCTAATGATCTGCATAAAAATTATTACAGACTTTTCAGATAACACAAATATTATTAATAATAAATTTAAAGTTTTTAAATACTTGATAATCATTATCAATATTTAATTGTGTTACAAATATTATAAAATTAAATCTGTGGTTTATACTGTTAAAAAAAGATTGGTCAAAACTTAAACAAAGAGAGAGAGAGAAAAAAAAAGAAAACATTAAAATGGAGAGAGAAGACATAAAAAAGAACTAGTCAGAAATAGAGATAACAATAACTGTACAGTACAGCAGCAATCTCCAACCTTTTTGGCATCAGGGACTGGCTTCATGGAAGACAATTTCTCCATGGACTGAAGGATGGAGGGGATGGTTTCAGGATGATTCAAGTGTATTACATTTACTATGCACTTTATTTCTATTATTGTTGCATTGTAATATATAATGAAATAATCCTATAACTAATCTAATGTTGCCACTAATCAGACAGGAGGCAGAGCTCAGGTGGGAGTGATGAGGAGCAGCTGTACATACAGATGAAGCTTCACTTGCTTGCCTGCCCCTCACCTCCTGCTGTGTGGCCCAGTTCCTAACAGGCACAGACTGATACTGGTCCATGGCCCAGGGGTCGGGGGCCCCTGTGTTAGAGGGAATCAATAGTAGATTAGATGAAGCAGAGGACTGAATCAGTGATTTAGAAAATAAGGGTGCTGAGCGCACCCAGTCAGAACAGCAAAAAGAAAAAAGAATTTAAAAAAACATGAGGTTGGGGAAGCCAGGATGGCTCAGAGGGTTAAGCGCTTGCTTTGCAGCCCTGGGGACCGAGGATTGAATCCTAGCCCCAGCCTGTGCAAATCCATATGCTGAACTGGGGTGTGCTTCCCATGCAGGAGGCCCTACTTTGGTTCTCGCCCTTCGGTTTGGCCCCTGGCTCGAGGGGGCATGTCTCCCATGCGGGAGGCCCCCAGCCCAGTTCCCACCCTGTGCAGCCCCCTCCCCCTCACCTGTGTGGAATAAAACCATGTTGAAAACTGATGATGTACAACTATGGAGACTGCTCTGGGCCCTTCCTCTTCTCTCTCTATCTCTCTCTGTCTCTGTCAAAACCAATAAAATAAATCTTAAAAAAAATGAGGTTAGTTTAAGTGGCTTCTGGGACAACAGCAAGCATACCAACATTCACATCATAGGGATACCAGAAGGGGAAGAGAGACAGCAAGAAACTGGAAACCAATTTGAAGGAAAAATGATAAGAAACTTTCCTAACCTGCTGAAGGATATAAACATACAAGCCTAGGAAGTGCCAAAGAGTCCCAAACAAGATAAACCCAAAGAGACACACACTAAGATACATCATAATTAAAATGCCAAAGCTTAAAGACAAAGAAAGAATCTTAAAAGCAGCAAGAGGGGAGCGGTTAGTTACTTACAAGGGAGCTCTCATGAGACTGTCAGCTGATTTCTCAACAGAAACTTTGCGAGTCAGAAGGGAATGTCATAAAATATTCAAAGTGGTGAAAAGCAAGGACCTACAACCAAGGTTACTTTACCCAGCTAAGGCATCATTTAGAATCAAAGAACAGGTTAAGAGCTTCCCAGACAAGAAGAAGCCAAAGGAGTTCATTACCACCAAACCAGTATTATAAGAAATCTTACAGGGGTTTCTTTAAGACAGAAAATTTTAAAAATATATAAATAGTAAAATGGCAATAACTACATATCTATCAACAATTACTCTAAAAGTAAATGGATTAAATGTGTCCATCAAAAGATAGCGTGTCTGAGTGGATAAGAAAACAAGTCTCTTACATATGCTGCCTATAAGAAATTCACTTCAGATCAAAACACACACAGAAACTGAAAGTAAAAGTATGAGAAAAAGATATTTTATGAAAATGGAAACAAAAAAAGCTGGGGTAGCAATACTTATACCAGACTTAATAGACTAAATGAAAGGCTATAACAAGAGACAAAGAAGGACCCAGTAATTCCACATCCGGGTCCTGGGTATTTTTCTGAAGAAACTCAAAACTCTACTTTGATGGGATGTGTGCACCCATATGTTAATTGCAGCATTGGTTACAATGGCCAAGATATGGAGGCAACTGGGGTGTCTGTTAATGGATGAGTGGATAAAGAGTACGTGGTATATAAGTATGTGCAATGGAATATGCTCAGTCATGGAAGGAAATGGGTTCTCACCACTGCAGTGGCATGGATGGCCCTGGAGGGTATTGTGCTGAGTGGAGTGTGTTGGACAGAGAAAGATGCAACATGATTTTACTTAAATGTGGAATATAAAAAACAAAACGAACAAAACAGAAGCAAGAAAATAAAAGTGGTTCACAGGAAATATGTCTTACACTCTAATGTTTGATGACATTTACACCACGGTGCTGGAAAATGTAAACTTTGGGCCACTAGTTAGTTTAGTGTTAATAACAAAGGAAGGTGCTTGATTAAGTGACAGAAAAATAGCTTCTCTGGAAACTACTTAGCACTAAGAAGGGCCAAGTAAATGAAACAGGGGACTTTTGATTACTGTGCAATTAAAAATAAAAGCTTTATTTTCAGAATTTTTTATTATTAGTTTTAGGTGTACAAAAGAGCATAATGATTAGATATTTATACACTTCACAAAGTGATAACCACATTTTTTTTCAGAATATGAAAGATATTTTGTTTTAGCATTAGGCACTGAAGATTATGAAACAAGAATGTGTAAAATCACTGATTTTCAATCCCACTAAGGGTCAAGTAGACTATTTAAGACTCTCATCTAGCTCCTTTATTATATGCTACCTAAAAATTCCTTAGAAAATAGCCAGAAATGCAACTGTGAGAACATCAATTATAATTAATAATTATGACTACCTCACTAGAAGTCAGGGAGAGTTTTGACTTTTTCTTAATGTAACTGCTCTCCTTCATTAAACAATACATTAATCCATCTGAATAGTGGTTCCTACAGATTTTTCCAACTCTAAATTTAAAAATTATGTGGGTTTGCTATCTAATCATTGACAAAAGTATTGTATTAGAAAGAATATTTGGGGGAAGCCGGGATGGCTCAGTGGGTTAAGTGCTCACTTTGCAGCACTGGGGACCCAGGATCGAATCCCGGCCCCGGCCCGTGCAGACCCATGTGCTGAACTGGGGAGTGCCCCCAGTTCAGTTCTCTCTCTGTCTCTGTATCTCTCTCTCTCTCTGTCAAAAACAATACAAAAATTTAAAAAAGAAAGAATATTTGCCTGTCAAGCATCAAATCTTAATTAGAGTTTTTTTCTCATTAATATAATGTTAACCAACAAATAATTACTGTGTCCATTTATTAATTCATCCAGCAACTGTGTATTGACAGTGTTCTAGAATGTGCCCCACACTGTGTTGAACAATGGTACACAGATGAGCGAGACACAGTTCTTATCCTCCAGCTCAGTCTACTCAGACAAGCGGATGATATAAATAATATGGTTAGGGTCATGATAGACTTGTGTCTTAAGACATAAGGAACTGCTGAGGAGAAAGCAGCTTGCAGTAAGTGAGAGTTAGGAAAGGCTTCCTAGAAGAGCTGGCTTTTCATTTGGGTCATGAGGGATGAGGAGGCATTCTCCACTTGACAAAGTAAGAAAAGAACAGTGCAAGCAGAGGGAATGCATGCTATGTGCAAGACCATGGGAGGATATGTCAAGTCGGTGTCTGGGGTTCTGAAGTGGGCAGCTTGGCAGATTGCAGTGCCACTCACCGAGATAGGAGAGGTAGATGATCTGGCTCGGCTGTGTTGAGTGTAAGGTATCTTTGCGACACTCAAATGGAGCTGTCCACTAGGCATTTAGTTACATGGATCTGTCACTCAGGTGAGAGATTTACAGGTGTGGGTATCCTTAATTTGTGGATAACAACTAAAGCCATAGGTGTAGATGAGACTACCTAAGAAGAGTGGATAAGATGAGGAAAGAACACTGAGGAATAGTAACATCCACAGACCAGTAGAGAAGAAGACAGCAATAAAGATGGAAAGATGGAAAAGAAAATCAGGAAAGTATGGGGTTGGGAGGCCTGGTGAATAGTATCAACACTGTTGAGAGACCAAACAAGATAAGTGAAAACTGAGCATGGATTTGTCAACACGGAAGTCAGTGACTATTGAAAGCAATTTGATGGAGTAATGTGGATGAAAGAAAGGCAGAGTACTGCCATTTGTAAAGTGAGGACAACAGAATAGGAAGTGGAGATAGCAAGGGTAATAATAAAGGTAAAATAACTTTCAAGAAGCTTGCCTGTGAAGTGGAAGGTGGAGCTAAGCTAATAACTATTGGGAGAGCTATGAACATATTTTGAAATAGATGGAATAGGGCTGCCAGGGAGGGAGTAGTTGAAATGTGCTTTTTTTTTTTTCTTTAATCAAGAGGCGCTAAAATATATTTTGTGTTTTTCTCTAATATTTTCTCATTTTATGCTTCACATTACCCCTCTAACAATATAAGCTTCACAAGAATGAATACTATATGTGTAACATAGTAACAGAATTCCCATCCAAGGATGTATTCTCCTATAACTGCTGATCTCCCTCCTCCTCCTCCTCCTCCTCCTCCTCCTCCTCCCCCTCCCCCTCCTCCTCCTCTTCTCTCTTTCTCTCTCAGAAACACTCAAACAGACTTCAGACTTCTCAGGTCTTATTGTCTAAGAATGAATCACAGACACCTACGTATATCTTGTCTGAAGGAAGGGTGGAAAAATGATGACTGATGTTTTCAGCCTCTATTGTGGGAGTACACTCTACTAGGAAGGAAGAGGGAGAAAAAAATGAATAACTGACTGCATCAACACGGTCAGCCACAGGCTCCATGTCTTCTGCTTTATTAGTGCCTACTGCAGTGCTGGGTGCTTACAGTTGGGCGGGTCTTTGTCAAATGGTCCTTATTCCTTTGTGAAACACATAGTAGAAAAAAAAGTGCAAAACAACAAATAGATAAAGACAAATGAGAAATGACATACTGTTAAATCAGAACAGGAGGGAGGGTGTGAGGAAAAAAATTACAGACTTAGGGAAAAGCAAATGGGCAGGAAAAACAACAACTTCAATTCCAATGGGTTTAATGTGAAGAATACTCTTAATATATAAACGGTTCTTGACCATGGATTGGCATACTATGGTCCACAGGACAAATCAGGCCCATTGCCTATTTTTTGTAGGGTCAGCAAGCTAGCAATAATTTTGTATTTTTAAATGGTTGTGAAAAAATTCTTTTTAAGTATGATTTCTGATGTGTGAAAATTATAGTATATGAAATTCAAATTTCAAGGTCTGTAAAGAGAGTTTTATTGGAATAGCCATGCTCATTTTTCTATGGCTGATTTTGTGGCATAACCACAAAGTTGAATGGTTACAATAGATACTGCAAAGGCTAAAATATTTATTCTCTGGCCTTTTATAGAACAAGTTGACAATCCCTGTTCTAGACCATACATTCTCCAGCAATCCTGTCTTATGTTAGATTTACTTGTTAAGCAGTAAAGCATATGGGAAGAGGAAGCAAGTATAGTGAATGCTTTCTGTTGCTGACAGCCCATTCCTTATTGTCCTACCTTCTACTCATTTCTAGAATTTAAGAAGCACAAGGCATTAGGGTTAAATCTGGCTTCCTAATACTACAAACGAATGCATATTAAGTGTGTTGTTCCTCTCTCCTCTGTCTAGGTAGAATATTTGTTCATTGGATTAAAATGGACCAGCTTCATATCAGTCTCAGGAGAAATAGGAGAGAGTTGGTTGCTGAGTAGAAAAAACTATCTAATGAAAATGTGATTTCTTTTATGGATCTAGGGAAATGTGAACTGTAAACAAGTTTTATTATTCTATTTGAAGATTAAATTTCTTTGGTATATAATGTGTTTTTATCCTACATGTCAGTTAAAAATGAATTGTGACATAGAATTCTCAGAAGGAGATTTTCTTATTAAGTTCTGCTGTGTTCTTTCACAAGAGGAGTTCTAGCAGCGGGTATAATTGCTAGTGATCTTGATTACTTTGGCTGCTGCATTTAAAGATTGACCAGCAGGAAAGAAAAAAATAGACATAACAAATCCAGTAAAGTAAAACTTTTAGCAGAAAAACCAGAGGTGGGAAAGCATAGTAGAGGAATTGAGGAACAAAAAGTGAGAAGGGGGAATGAGGGAGAACCTGGGAGGGAAAGGAGAGAAGGCAGCAAAGGGTCCCTCAAAGACAAGCTTATGGTGCCCAGGGGTGTTGAGTGCCGAGTCCTATCAAAGTACCTGTAAAAGAGTCCCAGGCCCCATTTAGTACCTTCATCGTTCACACCCCCCTTCCTGTCCCTTCACTCCCTGAAATATACGAGCTCATTTCCCAGGGCCCTCAGGGTGGAGCCACATTGTCTAGTACAGCTCCCTGAAGTTGTCTGTGGGATCATGGACTGCGGTGTTAGTCGTCTGAGCATTACTGTTCCTCTTATCCTGGTCACAGCCGCAATCTTTCAATGTTATCTGCATACCTGAGAGTTAGGCAGCTAAAATCAGCAGCTGTAGACTTGTTCTAACACACTTCATCAGCCTTTTCCTCTGAGATTTTGACTATTTTTTAAATCTACATATGCATAACATAACACATATATATCTCCATACTCATATTTGTGCATGCACACGAGGGCTGTCTCAAAAGTATCCAACTGTGTAACTGTTCTCGTTATATTGAGAGTGGCTGGATTTTTTCCAGGCAGCCCTCGTATATGTGAATGCACATGCATAAGTACAGGTATACACATGTGTATGTGTGAATGTCCATGCATAAGTACAGGCACACACATGCATGTGTATACCACCTTTTCCTCTTTTCTGTGAAAGTGTCTTAGTAACCACAGAATTATGGTAATCAACATTAAATATCTCAGATAGAGAGTCTTGTTTTACATTTGATCTTATTTAATCTTCACAACAGTTGAGGTAAGATAGATAGTGTGGTTATAATTCTCACTGTACAGACTAGAAAACTAAAAGGTTAGGGAGGTTGTACAAGCTTCCCAAGGCAATTCCAGAGCTTGGTCTCAAACTCAGGTCCCTAACCCCAGACCAACACCCTTCTACTCTGCTGCACTGCCTTAGGGAGAATGAGTGTCTAATCAATGCTCAAAGCCCTGCTTCCAAGGCAGACTAAGTGAAGTGAGGCCAAGAATGAATTCGTTGTTATTAATTCTTCCTCTATACCTTTTAAAGATCACTGCAAAAGTGGTTGTGGTCACGAACACACCATATCATGACCTAGCCTTGTCCTGTGGAGGAATGCCGGGCCTGGTCCGCAGTAGTGGCACAGTAAAGCCACACCTGGGCTTGAAACCTGTCTCAGCTCATGACTAGGCGTATGGCTTTGGGAAGATCCCTCAAGCTCTTACTGGGGGAGCAGGTGATGTCTCTGTTTCCTTACCAGTAAATGGGAATGACACCTACCTTGTAAGCTGTATGAGAACTATTAGCTCTAGGAATGTGCCTGACATACGATGGCTCACAGGTAATAGTGATGGTTCATTCCTGGGTTGGGGCTCTGACTTGGGAGATCTGAAGCCAAGTCCCAGGATGTGTGAATGTGAAACCTTTCTAAAAAGGGCTGATGAAAACAAGCCGGTATGCAGCAGGCTCTGTAGCCGTTCTGTCTGGCTTTTGTCCTGGCTCCATCACTGAGTGCCCGTGGGAAACCATATAATGGCTCTGTTCATTAGATTTCATTGTCATTTATAAGATGGAAATGCTAATGGTAGGGCAAGTAGACATGCCAATAGCATTTGCTAGGTGAGAGAATAAAAACATTTAAACTAGTGCCTGACATGTAGTTGTTTATGATTATTTTCTCTGTTTCTCTTTTTGATGGGGTTCAAGTATTTCCATTTGTAATTGTGGTTCTTAACCTATTATTATCCAAAGCCTAAATAAGAGGAAATGGGGAAGCAGTAGGCTGCCATGACAATATTTGAACAAGAGGAGCATATTCTCTTAGGGAGAAGGCACCCAAACCTTTTGTAAAGGGGATAACAGCAGAATGTAGAGAAAACTGTAGTTGCCCTTACTACAAGCAGAATTAATGCTTTTGGCTGCCTTGGTAACCTAGGGCAAAATCTGAACACCAAATCAAGGGGGAGGCTGTGTTACTATGTATAGACACCCAATAACCTCATGCCTGGATAACTCTGTGTGTTCCAGTCCAGCTAGATATGTTGGCCAACACATAGATCAGAAAAAATGGAGAGTTTAGGGGACTAATTCAGGCCAAGGAAGGTTCTAGAATAATAACCTGTCATTGACACTAGGGAATAATTATTCTACTACAGTCAGGGACTGTGAGCTTTTAAGGAATGTTGTGATTCTGAGATTTGCTTGTTGCAGAATAGATAATGTTTATTTACTTTTCCTTTCTGGCTCTATTTAAAAAAAAATATTCCTGTTTATCCTTTGAATCTGATATTCATGTAATTGAGGAAATTGCTGCTCAGCTATAGAGGAAAGGTGTGCTCTGGGTCTTAAATGGAGGCTTGTGTTCAAAGAAGTGTCACATTTGTATAGAGTAGCTTGGTCAGGAGCATCCAAGTCCACTACAATGAAAAAGGAAACATGAGAGATATTGGCTTTAGTAGTCTTCTCCTTATAGAAACAAATTAAAAATGCAGGTATTGCCTTTGTCAACATGGCTATTTCTACTCTTGTTATGAAAGGTATTTATGATTTACTGAGGTGTCCTTTTATGATCTAGCATATATGTTATTACATATCATAGATATAGTATATACACACACATACATACATACACATACATAATGTAGAAACTTGACTTTGCAATGATTTGAATAAATAAGCCTCATAAATTAGGGGAAAGACTGGCTTGATAGACTACTTCTTTTTTTTTTTTTTTGCAATGAGATGGCTATATTTTCAAATAGGCAGTTGAAAACTAAATATATTGTATTTAAAAGCTGTCAAGATAAAAGACAAATCACCTCACATGAGTAAAATTTGTGACAGCACTGTTTTCAATATTTCAGCTTTAATGGAAGTCCTAAGATACAGAATATCCTGGTTAATGTGCTAAGAAAAAAATAATTATCAGTTCCAAACTGTTCTATTAATAAAAAGATACTGTAAGAGCGAATTGGTAGCTACAAAAGAGTTACAGGGATGTAAAGTATAACATAGGGAATATGGTTGATAAAGTTGCAAAATTTATGTATAGTGCTGGTTGATTACTAGACAATCAGGGGGTGGGGTGGGGATCACTGCATAAATTATATAAATTTCTAACCACTATGCTGTATACCTGAAATGCATATAAAATTATACTGAATGTCAACTGTAACTGAAATAAATAAATATTTTTAAAAAAGAATAGAGGTCAAATAAAGACATTTTAAGACAAAATCGAATATTCATCCTCACAAAAAAAAATTCTAAAGAATATACTCCCGACTCAGAGAAAATTAACTCAAATTAGAAGTCTGAAATATAAGACACAGTAGGCAAAGATATTTATAAATAAACTTAAACATTGGTCATATAAAACAGTAACAATTTTTAATTTGCAGAATTAAAACTCAAGGTAGAATTAAAGTACTACAACTATAAAGTTTGAAGGAAAGCAATTTGATATAGTTTTATAGTGCCTTTGTATTTTTTAGGAGCAGATGACAAAAATTGATTATGGTTAGATTTTCTTAAATATTAAAATATTTATGCTTACCTCTGGAAGACTAGACAGAGGATGTATTGCTCAGAAACTATAGAGGGAAGAAAAAGAACAAGAAAGATCTCTCAAAAAAACACAAAATTCTGTCAGTTTGCATTGGCAAAATATATTATGGGACTGTGTCACCCACATCACTGAGGTTTTTTTATATAAAGATAGAAGTAAGAAATTTCCTTCGGATCCAAGTGCTAAGAAAAAGCTTTGTTTATTTGGAGAGGTTTTCTACATGGGTAATAACTAATATTGTTATCTATTATGTTTTCCTTTTTGTTTTGCCCCAGGAAGCCCAGCCTAAACATTGGCTTCCACTTTAATAATTATATAGGAAATACTATCCTATAATCTTTTAGCCCCTCCATCCCACTTTAATCATTTAATTTTAATTTTTCTTTTTCCTGATCCTTATTTTAATCTTGTGTTCTTATCATCTGTCATAAATGCTCTGGGGAACAAATTAGGTAGGCATAAATATATCATTGAAAGTATCAGTAAATAAAAATAAAACAATTAAAGCAAGTAGAAGATTGAAATCTGGAAACGGCAACTACTCTACTTGCTCTTTAGTCTTCTTCATTAGTGGCAGCACAAAGAATGTGGAATGGATTAATTTACTCTGTTTGAATCAGTTCACCCAAGGTTGGAATTACAAGCTGTTTGTCCATGTCTGGGGTATTAGTAGCTGCTAGTGGTGCAAATCACTAACAAAACAAGCAAAATCTATATGAAAAGGAGAAATGAAAACTTATCACCTCACAATATAGTACTTTACTGATTAACTTGTAGAGCTGATGGTGATAATACATGGATATTTGTTCATCATTTATGAACACAGTTTGGTCACTGAAATAAAGATTGTAATGGGGAAAGAACCTATCCTCCTTTGATGTAATCAAGTTGATTATAGCAAATGAATTTGTTTTAAGAGTCCATTTCACTTGATTGGGTTTATGCTAAAAATAACAAGCTTCCTCAGAGCAATCCCACTCAAAAAATCAGTGGAGACATTCAAAAGAACACAGAAAATAAAAATGAGATGAAATAAAAGAAAACGACATTTTCGGACTACAGGGTAGGTGTTATATGGGAAGGCAACAGTGGGGCGTCCCCAAGAGTTAGACTATGAAAGGAAACAGCCTTTGACAGCTGGGCCTGTGTAATGGGTCACCCAGCGTACAGCCACATCTTATAGAGAATTGACTTTAACCTGTCCTGGTGAAAGATTCGAACACATTTAAGGGAAGTCTGTGCCAGTCAGAGAGGGAACTGGTGAGGCATTGATGTTTGAGGATGGGTGGCATGGGAAGAGTCAGTGAGGCAAAAGCTGACAGTGGACATGCAACTTCTGTCCAGGGAATGGTTGTCCTGGCCCCAAACACAGCCCTTCAGGTCCAAGAGGTGGCAGGCCACATGGTGGAAATGGATGCATTAGGTAATTATAGGCTGACCCCATTAAACATCAGCCTTGTTGCTTACCAAGCAACTTCCTGTGAAATTGGCTTTCTTGAAGTTTGTCTAAGAATGTAAAGGGTGTCCCAAAATTCACGCAAGAAGTAATTTTGATAGAAAACACAGGTTTATAATTAAAAATTGTAAATCTTCATTGCTCAACAATGAAAACGCATTGTTCTTTCATGTAGCTCTCCATTTTTAATAACCCTGAACTGTCAGCTGTCACGCTGTCTTTTTTTTTCATTGGCAACACTTTACCGCACAAATGACCCAAAATTCAAATCTTGCGTGAATTTTGGGACACCCTTTACTTGTCAGGCAGATGCTAATGTCTACCTCATACAAGACACTTCGCCTTTTAATGACAACAGTGGCAGTCTGCTGATTGTTCTTCGGCCTCCTCAGGTACTGACAAGAGAAGAATTTCTACAGCTCTAAGACTGAACCACAACCCTAGTCCTGGGTACTTTCACCATGGAAAGAAACATTCCCCTTCAGACTCAGTTTTCCCTGTGACACCTGGCCTCCTCAGGGACCTTCTCCATGAACCTTGACAATTAGCCACCAATTTACTGATGATAAGGATAATGCTGTTCCAATGAACCAAGATTATCAGAGGTTACTTATCAGAGGGGAATGTGTGTGAAAACATAGGATGTGCTTTAAAACATGGACTCACCTCTCCTATTACATAGCAGGGGAGTCATGGCCATCAGCCCCACCCCCAGCGGGGGAGGCAGGCCTCAGCCTTTAGACTGTGCCCTCCTGTCTCCATAGGAATGCGTAGCTCTTTATAGAAGGTCTCTCACTTGTGACCAGGCATCACTCACCTAGGCTGCACCCGATACCTGGTCACCTAGGGGAAGTCCATACCCGAGACAGTCAAATCCTACTTAGCTTTCGTACCACCAACTCAGAAATAAAGAAACAGAAGCTTTCCCCACCCCCTAATTGAGTCTCTATTTTAATGCCAAGAGACCAACTTTAATAGGGTAACACCTTTTTCCTTGCTTCATCTTTTCTCATCTAAATTTGGATTATGTTCTAAGGTTGAGTACTGAATGTTAATTATTTTAAAGGATGTAAAGTTTCCATTAAAAAATGACTTTCCGGAATGGTAACATTTCCAAGTTCTTACGAGTTACATATTTCACCTAGGAAGGAGAGGCAGGAGACCTTAGCTTTATCTGAATCTTGTAGTGATGGAATAAAATCATCAAAGAAAGAGCCTCAGTTATCGAGTATACCCTCTTCCCTCATTTCTTTTTCTTTTTTTTTTTTTAAGATTTATTTTATTGTTTGTGAGAAGGTGAGAAAGAGACAGAGAGACAGAGAAAACGGGGAGGGCCCAAAGCAGTCTCCATAGTTGTACATCTTAGTTGTGACATGGTTTCATTCCATATAGGTGGATGGGGGGGCTGCGTGAGGTGAGAACAGAACTGGGGGCCTCTCAGAACTGGAGGCAAGAACCTTCTTTGTCATCCTGGTGGTTACCAGATGCACCGCAATTCAGAATGTGGGTTTCCATGGGCTGGGGTCGGGATTTGATCCCCAGACCTCAGGGTTGCAAGACAAGCACTCAACCTGTTGAGCTTTCCCTGTATCCCAGGAGCATATATATTGTAGGAAGTTGTGATGATGCCACCGTGACACTGCCTTGAATCACCCCAAAGCCATGAGTTTGTAATGAAACAGCTCTTTTCATAATTTACTTATAATCCCACCTCTATATGAGATTTGACAATGAATTATTGGAAGCTGGGCCAGGAGACAGAGTTGGGCACCAAACTATAATGAGAATCTCCACTTATGAGGTTTTATTATGGGTCAAGTTGACTTTCTTCTTATCTTAGGGTATATTTCCTCCCAATAGGCATTGTTATGAGGGAGCTTCTAGTACAGCTATCAATTACTGGGTGCTTACTATGTTCTAGGCCCTGTGCCAAGAGTTAATTTTACCTAATTTAATTCTTCACAATAGTCTTGTGAAGCAAATCCTTTTATTATGCTCCTAAATTGCAAATGAGGAGATGGAAGCCTGGGGAGCATACATGACTTTTCCAAGGCCCCACTGCTAATAGGTGAAGAACTAAGATTTAAACCTGGACTTAAGGAATTCTGGAGCCGTCTTTCTCAACTTTTATTCTATAGTGCCTAGTGCAAATACACTTTGAGCAGGCCATCACTACCACCTTAGCCAGGCACTAAGGCTAAATTCCAGAGGTGGACAGACATAGGGCTCAAAGTCAATCCCTTTTTAAAGATATAGCTCTGTTCTTGAAATATTATACAGGATCCTTGAAATATTTGTCTGGAATTAAGAAATTAAATATTTTGGAGGTGGGCAGAAATTTGTCCCATTTGGAGGATTCCTGTGGTTCTGCCCCTATGCAGCTAAGAAGCCTCTGTATTATAGCACTGGTGTGAGGGAGAGGATGGAGACAAGGACAGAGGACAGACGAGAGGATCTCTGGTGAGTGCAGTAAGAAGAGTCCCAGGATGAGGGTCCAATGGAAAAATTGTGTGACATTCCCAGTCAGAGGGATAGAGATTTCTAAAGATAACTTTTAATTTGAAGATATTAACACCACTACTTCAGGAGAAGGAAATTTTCTGAAGTGTGAATCGGGATCTTAGTTCCACTATACTCAATTTGCCTCAAGCAATGGATGTTGGGGCAGGGGAAGCCCAGGAAACCCCGGCCTTGTAGGGTGGGGTGGGGAGGTGGGGAGGGGGGTGGGGGCCATGTAAGTAAGAAGTCCTGAGGCCTCATAAGCTTCTTAGCTTCAACCAGTGGTTGGAATTTGCCCCCCACCCTGACCCTCACCCCCTCAAGAACAGACGACAGCGCTTCTAGGAGCCCATCAGCCGTTCTAGAAGTTCTTGTCTTTATAGATTCACTAGGAGTTTTCAGTTACTGCATACTTGCTCCTCTCTGTCTTATTCCAACTGCACGGGAGGATTGGTTGGTTGGTTCATACCATGATATCCAATGCAGTGCTGTTGTTGGTTAACAGTTGTACAACCAGGCTTCTTTGTAGGCTGCTGATTTCCTGATGTTCAGCCTATAGATGGCGACTTTTATATTAGGTTCCAATATCGCTCAGGTCAAGTCAATGGCAGGAACTGGTTTGGCTGCTTTGTTCAGAAAGAGAGGTAGCCGGCACTTCAAGCTTTTCTAAGTTTCTTTTCTTTCCACACACCATTATTATGTTGAAAATCCAAGTACCACTAACAGAAAGTGATGTTTGTATTAGTCCTATCAGATTTGTGTTTGATTTGGGTCAATATAATTGTTTTCTTTGTAGAAGCAGAATCATATTTTCAGTGACTTGTTCTGATTTGTAGCAAGTCTTAGAAAAGCATCTAATCCCAGAGGTGGATACAGATAGAGCTCAAAGTTGGGCCTTTCTGAAAGATATTGCTGTATTCAGTTCTGCTTGCTGCTTGGGGTTTGGAGGAACAGCTTGGAGGTTGTCCCTGGGAACCTCTTCCTGCAGAGCTCTGGGACGCCAGTGATGGCTCTTCCTAAAATCTAGCTAAGTTTGGTGTAGCCATCACAACCCTAGGGATGTGACTGGGTATGAGCTACCTCTCAGTAGTTTTTGCCCCATCTTTAGCTCTCTTTCTTTCTCTGTGCTTTGTAGGTAGCTTCCTCAATAAACTTGTCTTTATCTAAAATAGTAAATAAGGTGAACAAACTGACTACTTACCCCCAGTAACCAATCGCCCCTTCTTGCTTTGAGTCATAGCTTGGCATATGGACTCCTAGCTAGAGATTGTGCTTCCCAGCCTACTTTGCAGCTATGGTGGCCACTCTACACATTCTACATAATGAGATGTAAGTCGAAGGGGTTCGTGCAACTTCCAGTTTGCATCCTGTCATGGGTGCTTTGCTAGCCATCCGGAAGGTGGTTGGCTGACATCATGTTTGAGAATTGCCTCCGCTGAAAAGAGCTGACTCATCTAAGGCCATTCCCTGTTACTTTGGAGCAGCTTGAAGCCAATCACAACTGGTTAAGGGACATAAAGCCCCAATTTCCTATCCCATCTCTGAGGGCTGTCTCTACTTCAGTGTTCCCTATAGGGTCAGTTGAGGTCTTGGGACTGTTCTGTAACCTAACTTGTCCCTCTGCCCAATTCGGCCTCCTGCACACTAATCCCCATTGCAGAGTCTGTTTTCTGGAAAACTCACCCTGCCATGTATCTTTAAAAGAAAGCGATTGCCCACCTCTTTGGCTATAGGTTGTCACAGGGAGGGTGGTGGTGAGTGAGTTTTGACCATATGGAAGAGGAGAATGACTTACAGGGTGAAGGAGCAACAAGATAGAAAGTACTTGGGTCACTTGATGGCCTCATAGATCAAGGTTCCCACGAACCCTGGACCACTGACCATATGTGTACTTTTTAAATCTGTTATGTGAATGATGAATCGGCTTTGATATATTTGAGCCTTTTTATTTTGAGGTCTATATGTTAGAATAGCTTAGTTTATACCATAGGAATTGGGGAAAGTGTGATCTACTCCAGTTAGATAATTTAGGACCTTGTCAACTGCAGTAAGAATTCTGAATTTCATCTTAAGGGCAATGGGCTTTTGCTGCATTTTTAGGCACTGTGTGTACTGTTTGTGTAAAGAAAAAAAACGTGGACTAAAACTGAGTTTCTTTGCCTTTAAAGTAGAAATTGCCTTGACATAACTTAAAAAAAAAAGCAACACTTGTAGGGACATATCCCCTACATTTTCTTAGAATGGCTCAATTAAAATAATAGTTTGCATTATCATCACAAAATATAAAATTGTAGATTTCAAATTAATAAAAACGGAATAAGAGTTTTATGTATTCTTTTTTGTAATTTTGTTTAAACCACTGTTCTTTTGAGTCTCTTTTCACTGAAGTAGATTTGATTTTTTCACTGCAATCTGGCAATCATGTAGTCCTTTGAGTAGAAAATAGAATTAGAGATGAAAATTCCTAGGATGAAGGAATGATTAGTGACTTTCTGTCTATACAACCAAAGAACAGTAATTAGAGCCACAAAGATTTGAAAGGTTAATGCTTTAAAAACTTCTTCACAATATGTGTAATCATATTACCGTCGTGGTTTAGGCAGCAAACTAAATTCATGTGTTTTTTTGGAAAAAACAGAGGCAAAAACACCTTAAAAAATTATCTGTCAAATTGATTTTTGAAAATCATATAATAAACAGTTTTCCTATTCTGGTTCTCCACACATCTCTTGGCAATTTTTTTTTTTTTTTTTTTTTGGACACACACAGTTATTCTGCTAGGTGGTCTAGGTTGGAATTTTACTTATTGTTATCCAAACAAAACACTCCTTTTCCAGAAATAAGCAGACTCTGTACTAACTGTTCTTTCAGAACCCGCCGGATGAGGCTATGCTGGGAACCTGAGCCTTCTTACAAGTACGTTCTACAGCTTTTTTCTCTCTCAAAGCCTCTAGAGAAACAGAAGCCTCTCTAACAGTGCCTCAGATTGCAAAAACAACCCCTCTTCTACCAGCTCTTCAACTCTTCAACCACTTCCCGTCAGTTCTCCATTGGTGTCTCTCCCAAGATGCTTTAAAATGAAAGCAACATCAAGTATGGCTTTTGCTTTCTGTCTTCAAGACTAGGCTGGGCTAGTTTTCTATTAAAATAGATGTACCACACTTACTTATAATAAGCTTCTTCTCTCAGAACAGTGGTCCTCAACCAGGGATAATTTTGCCTCCAGGGGACATTTGGCAATGTCTGGAGACATTTCTGGTTGTCACAGCCAGGGGATGCTCTTGGCATCTAGTGAGTAGAGGTCAGGGATGCTGCCAGATGTGCAATGCACACAACAGCCCCCACAGCAATGACTTATCTGGCCCCAAATGTCAGTTGTGCTGATATTGAGAAGCCCTGTCTCAGTGAGATGTGAAATTGTATTGAATTATATTCCAAATTCACTGGCTATCGTAATCTTTGGATTTTATTCAGGAGCAGCGTTTGGAAACAAAATTTGCCCCTTAGATCATAGTTGCCCTATTTAGCAAGTAAAGATACAGGAAACTGAGTTAGAGCTGAAGTTTTTACTTAAATGAAAAAATTATGCTATTTATACGAAATTCAAATTTAACTGGGCATCTTGTATTTTATCTGGCAACCCTAGCTTAGATGAAGACATTTGCTGTAGTTTTTCCCTGGCAGAACTGCTTTTCTATCTTCAGTCAAAGCACTGATTTTAATTAGAAGATGCTCACTGGTTTTGAAAAAATTTTATGTTAATGTGATACATAAGCAAACTAATTATCTCTCAGAAAGACCATAGTACTATGAACGTAGCCTGAGAGTATCTTTAGTTTCTTCTTTGAAAATTATATCAATCTGATTTTTGTTAACATTGATGTGATGTGATGAACATTTTTATACTCTTATGCTCTGCTAGGAGCATTTATTCTGGAACAGTTTGTCCTTAGAGATTATCCCAAATATACAAATCAGGGTCTTTTGATTTTTTTCTTGCAGGAGCATCTATTGCCTTCTTCACTCTTAAAATAAAGCTAAATAGTTACTATTTGAGAAGAATCTGAATAATCAGTATGAACTGATACACTCAAATAAAATCCAACATGCCATCCACATCACCAGAAGTGACAATAAGACCCAAATAATAATATTTGTCTTCCATAAAAATATGTGCTATGGATACAAGCCCGAAGCTGATGGAGGTTCTGGTTGAGGTTCTGTTCCTGGTTCACTCTGGGCCTCTGACTGATTCTCTGAGCTTTGGTTTCATTCACAGACAAGTTTGGCTCCTAAAGCAGATGGACCTCAAGAGCTGTGTCAATTGACAGGACTAGCGTTGAGGCAGAACTGACTGCAAACCAGGCTATGGGGAGCAGCTGAAGCCTACAGATCAGGTACTCATGGTGGCTAGTGGAGGCTGCCTTGAACACTAGCTACCTGGCTTCACGGTACAGACAAATTCCAGGAGATGCAGGGATGCCCCTGCACTGAGCTCTGCTTTTGTTGACTCAAGAGAGCATGAAGGTTCTTCCAAGGCCTGCTGACCTGCCAGTGGGCATGTCTTAGTAGGAACTGACAATAAATGTCAGAAGAAATTACTACTGTTAAAGTAATTCTTTTGAGCCACACTATGAGATATGTCTCTAAAATTCATAAGAAAAAATACACTTAATTACTTCCTGTTAGTCTCCAGTCCGAGTAGGGGCAAGTCTGGGTCTATGGGCATCTATGGGCTGTGGAGCTACGAGGATGGACACCTCCTAGGCTTTGTCCTGTTGTTCATGGGGCATCATTATATCTGATAGTTCTGGGGCTTTGATGTCCTTGGCCTCATATTCTGGAATATAACTTCCACAGGAGAAGAAACTGGAGGCTGTTTTGTTTATTTGTGCACCTCAGAAGCGTGCCCCACACAGAGATGGTATCCAGTAAGCTCTTACTGAATGAATGGCTGGCATGCCTCCTTTATTCTAAGCCAGCTTTGCAATAGTGGTGCGATTCCTTCTTTGGGCATTCCCACTTCAGATACTTTCACTCCCTGTGGGCCGTACCAATAGGGTGCTATTGAGCTCCAGTGGGGGGAAAAGTGTCCCACCTGACGATGAGAGGTAGCAGAAGCTGAGGGAAGAGGTTGAGCTCCAGAAAGAACCAGAGCAGAGCAGAGTTGACCAACCTGGGAAAATAAAACCTCTTGATATTTTATTGCTATGAGAAAAAGAAAAAAAAGTTTCCAAATTCCTTTTCTGGAAACCATTACTTTTCAGGAAAACCAAAATGCGTACAAAACCCTTCACTTTAAAAACCATGCTACAAACAAAACCTAAAGTTGTATACAGTGTTCCAGATTGTAATACGTATCATGACTCTGGGTTTTCACAACACCCTGCCAACCAGGCAGAAGAGATATCAATCCCCCACCCCAACACACACACAGAACAGGACTCTAAGGCTCAGGGAAGTGAAGCGAACGTCTCAGGCCAACACAAGGCAGAACCGGGCCCCAACCCCAACTTGCTAGAATTCACGTCTAGGGTACATCCTTCTGAGCCAGGCTCTCTCTTTACCAAGTTTAAGATGCTTTGTGATTTACCAATATTAAAACATATTAGGAATAGACATAGGGTATGCCAGGATAGCTCAGCAGGTTGAGCGCTTACCTAGCAACCACCAGGTCTGGGGATCGAATCCTGGACCCTGCAGGTGCAAATCCATATGCTGAACTGTGGCCCGGCTGGTAACTGCTGAGATAGCCCAGCGGTGGGCCTGGTTTGGTTCCAGCCCCGTGTGGCCCCATATCCATCTGTGTGGAATGAAACCATGTCACAACTAATGATGCGCAACTATGGAGACTGTTCTGGGCCCTCCTCTCTCACTCTCTCCCTCATTCTCTCAAACAATAAAATAAATCTTAAAAAAATATATATTAGGGATGACTTAATTTAATCACAAAGTGTCATGTCTGGTACATTAAATTTTAAAGAAGTTAATTCACAAAACCGTCAATTTACTAATTAAATTAACCTTTATCTATACTTATTTTTTATTATACATAAAACTACAAGCTGTTAAACTTTAAGAAATCTATAATCTATTACTTTTTGCCAATATAGAAAAATCTGGAGAATATTACATTAAATATGAAGACATTTATAATATTCTATGCATTTTCTGTTTAGTAGCATTGAGAAATTAAATATTCATCCAAGGAGCTAAGAAAAAGAATAAGAAAAATTCACCTAGGGAAAGCTGGGATGGCTCAGCAGGTTGAGTACTTGCTTTGCAGCCCCGGAGCCCGAGGATCGAACCCTGGCCCCGGCCAGGCGGCCCCATGTGCTAAACTGGTGTGTGCCCCGAGTTCAGTTCTTGCCAGGGCCTATGCAGGAGGCTCCCGGCCCAGTTCCTGCCCTGTGCAGCCCTGTGCCCACCTGTGGAGTGAAACTATATGGAAAACTAATGCTGTCAACTATGGAGACTGCTCTGGGCCCTCCCCCTTCTCTCTGTCTCTCTCTGTCTCTGTCTCTCTGTCAAAAAAACAATAAAAATAAATCTTTAAAAAAAATCTCACCTTGTTTCAAAATATATCAAGTGAGGCTTTTCCCCACACATTTTGTTTAATAT
>PVKE010012973.1:0-37385 GCA_004027555.1 Craseonycteris thonglongyai
TTACATTCCCACCAGCAGTGTATGAGGGTTCCTTTTTGTCCACAGCCTCTCCAGCACTTGTTATCCCTTGTCTTGTTGATGATAGCCATTCTAACAGGTGTAAGATGGTATCTCATTGTGGTTTTTATTTGCATCTCCCTAATTGCTAGTGATGTGGAGCATTTTTTCATATATCTGTTGGCCATATGTATCAGACCACACTTTTTAATGTCTTTATTTTTATTTCTTCAAAAGATTTTTATTAAAAATATAGCTAACATATAATATTGTATTAGTTTCAGGTGTACATCATAGTTATTTGGCATTTATATACCTAAAGAAGTGATCACCGTGATAAGTCCCGCAACCATTTGACACGGTTCCATTCAATCACTATATTATTGACTATATTTCCTATGCTGTACATTACATCCCCATGACTTATTTGTTTTATACTTGGAAATTTGGGCTTCTTATTCCCCTTCACCTTTTCTACCCTTTAAGAGTTTTTCAATTACAATTGACATTCAATATTTTATATTAATTATAGGTGGACAGCATAGTGGCTAGACATTTGTATAATTTAAGAAGTGACCCCCCTGACCAGTCAGTCTAGTACCCATCTGGAACTATATATAGTTATTACCATGTCATTGACTATATTCCCTATGTTGTCCTTTTATCCCCATGACTGTTTTGTAACTGTTGATTTGTACTTCTTAATCCCTGCAACTTTTCCACCCTGCCCCTCAACCTTCTCCCTTCTATCACTCCCATAAATGTAGTACCCATATGACAGCATACATGGTACTACAGTATTATTGATTTCTATTCCCATATAATCCCCATGGCTTCTTTGTAGCAACCAACTTGTACTTAATTCCCTTCCTCTTTTTTCACACACACCCCAACCTCCCTTCCCATCTGGCAACCATCAAAATGTTTTCTTTATCTATGAGTTGGTTTCTGTTTTGTTTCTTGTTTTGTTCTTTAGATTCCACATATAAGTGAAATCGCATCGCATCTGTCTTTCTCTGTCTGACACTCCACTCAGCACAACACCCTCCAGGTCTATCCATGCTTTCGCAGATGGCAAGAACCCATTTGCTTCCCTGGCTGAGCAATATTCCATTATACATATGTACCACCTCCTCTTTATCCATTCATCTGTTGATCCCCAGGCTGCCTACGCAGCATGGCCATTGTAAACAATGCTGCAGTGAACATATGGATGCACACACCTCCTTGAAGTAGTGTTTGGGTGTCTTCGGATAAATGCCCAGCTGTGGTATTACTGGACCTTCTTTGTCTATGGTTATAACCTTTGTTTTGTCCAGACCATACTTTAGAAAGCTCTGATTTTACAGGCACACCCCACTAAGTGGTGGAATAGGTGTATGTTCCCTGAGAGATCAGTTACTAAAACTTCTCCTTAAATGTGTAGTAAGCTTTTCTATGTTCCAGGTCCCAGACTATGCTATGTCCTGGGGGTCGATTAAAAAACAAGGTAAGATGTCTGCCACTAAGAACGCTGCAGTCTAGTGGGATCACGGGTGTGAGCACAGGGTCACAGACTGCTTGTTAGATCCCAGTTACTTGGTCCCATAAGACTTCCAGGTGTATCAGAGCTCCACTGATATTCTTGAACTTTTCATCTATAGTGAGGTGACTTCTGTTTTGTTGAGGAGCCTGGTGCTGCTGGCAAGGAGCTGTTCTTTGGGGCAGATAGGATTGTTTGGCAAGGCTCTGGTCCCTGCTTTCTGATATTCTTAGCGGCGCTAGGGGTCTAATCTTTAGGCAGGCACGTCATACAAGACTCAGCCTCTTCCAGTCTCAGGGAACAAGGCAGGCCCCTCAGGATGGGACCTTTCATTTCCATTTTGCTTTATACTCGTATGACAGAATTTTAAAGAAAAGATCTGTGTCCCATTGCATTTCTTGTACGTTAGGGGTGTTTTAATAGAGAAGTGCCTCACAGTACTATGCTTGTGGACTTAATTCTGAGTGATCCATGAAAAATACCTTTCACGGTGCCTGAGACATAGAGGGTAAGTGCTCAATGAATGTCAGCAGTTGTCATTATTTTTATGGAACTTAATTTAACTGTGATGCTGGAAGGACTTCAGAGATAATTTAATCCCACCATTCACTTTACACAATAAGTTTTAGTGTTCTTTTCTTTTTTCATACAGGCTGTATAACAGGGGTTACCTGTAGTGTTATCTATTCCCTATTAGAAAGCCAAAATTTTGACTCAGTTATTATCAGCTTAATGACTACATGACTTCATAGGACTGTTTATATTGTGGATAAATATTTTGAATGAAATGGTAATTTTGAATTTTAGAAGTTAGTGGTGAAGTTGAGAAAGCATTAAACAAAATATTTCTTTTTTTTTAATTTTTTTTTTGAGAGAGAGAGAGAGAGAGAGAGAGAGAGAGAGAGAGAGAGAGAGAGAGAGAGAGCGCTACAGAGACAGAGAGAGAACTGAACTGGGGGAGCTCCCAGTTCAGCATATGGTTCCGTACGGACCGGGGCTGGGATTTAATCCTCGGTCCCCGGCGCTGCAAAGTGAGCGCTTAACCCACTGAGCCATCCCGGCTTCCCCTAAACAAAATATTTGAACACAAACAGTGATGATATAGAAAGCCTGGCAATTTGTTAGTCTGTAATAGAAGTTTCATCAGGAATCCTGAAAATAATTAGTGACCTTCTGGATGGTAAATCTATTATTTTTTTCTCCTAAGATTTATTTTATTGTTTGAGAGAAGTTGTGTGTGTGAGAGAGAGCAGTCTCCATAGTTGAACATCATTAGTTGTGACATGATATCATTCCACACAGTGGATGTGGGGTTGCGTGCAGTGGGACCCAACCAGGGGCCTCCCACATGGGAGGTGGGAACCTTCACCATGCAGCCATCCCGGTGGTTACCAGCTGCCCCGCAGTTCAGCATAGGGGTTTGCTAAGGCCAGGGCTGGGAATCGAACCCTGGACCTTGCAACTCAACTGCCGAGCTATTCTGGCATCCCCCCTAGATCTGTTTTTAAAAATGTAGAATCCTTGAATACGTAGGTGAACAATTATTACAGAAAAGATAGCTTGGGTTTAGAAATAACCATGTGGATGAGTAGAAACAAGTGGGTTATAATTTAGATTAAAAAAAAATGTTTTGACAAAGTTTATACCTTAAAGTTGTCAAAAAATAGTAACTTTAGAACCTCTTTAAAAGTGGAGCTGGAGCTGCCATGCCTGGGGAACTGCTTTGCTCATCTTATGCCTCAAATCTTTGGAATCTGAAAACACGGCAAAACAACCTTTGGCCTGGGCCTACCGAAACATTGTGCCCTAAATAACTGTTGCAAAGTTAACAAGAAAGCAGATATTCTGATTACTGGACTGAAAATGAAAAACGTTATTTAGAATTAACACCACTATGTTATGTTATCTGCACAGAGAGAAATGCCATCCTTCCACTGATGTAATGGTTCCCCTTCCCTTTCTCATAAATGCCCACTGCCTTTGCCTTTGTCTCCTGACTGGATCACTGTTTGGGCTTCTGTCTGAATCAGTGTGGCCTGAAGGGCTATATTTTATTTTATATTTTATTTTGTTTTTTGTTTTTGTTAACTATTACATATATTGGGATGACATTGGTTGGTAAAAATAAGATAGGTTCTAGGTGCACAACTCTACAGTACATCGTCTTTGTGTTGCATTATGTGCCCAGCACCCAGAGTCAGTTCTCCTTCCATCACCATATATTTGATGTCTCCTCCTTCCTCCCCCTGCCCCCTCCCTACTCACCCTCTGGTAACCACTAAACTATTGACTGTGTCCATGAGTTTTTGTTTCTTTGTTACTTTCAGTTTTATATTCCACCTATAAGTGATTTTGTTTTTCTCAAATAAATGCTTATTCCCTTTCACTTTGAAAGGCTTTTTGATTTTTAGGTTAACAAAGTCTATTTAAAAAACCTTAATAAATAGCTAAATACATAAATAACCTTGAGGAACTTTAAGTGAATAGGCAATTGTCTGAGCCAGAAAGAGAGCTACAGGAATAGACACCAGTGTTTAGAATGGAGGAATTTTGGGGATCCTCTGATAGTAGAGACAGTTTTCATTTAGCATTTTTATAAATTGTTTGAAAGATATGGGGTAAAGGGGAAGGTGGGTGGGAGAGGTGGGGGGCGGGGAGGAGGGAGGGGCATCAAATATACGGTGATAGAAAGAGAACTGACTCTGGGAGGTGAGCACATAATGCAATACGTAGACCATGTAATATAGAATTGTACACCTGGAACCTATGTAATTTTTTCCAACCAATGTCACCCCAGTAAATTTAACAATCAAAAAAATAATGCAACACAAAGATCGTGTATTGTAGAATTGTACACCTGGTGTCTGTGTAATTTTTACTAACCAATGTCACCCCAGTAAATTTAACAATCAAAAAAATAATGCAACACAAAGACCGTGTATTGTAGAATTGTACACCTGGTGTCCGTGTAATTTTTACTAACCAATGTCACCCCAATAAATTTAGCAGTAAAAAAAAAAAAGAAAAGAAAAGATAGAGGTAAGGGGAATGCTCCAAGATCAGGCAGTAATATATAAAGCCATTTGGGTAAATTCTAGGGTAGAGTTCTCTGAGTGAGAAATGGTAGATGCATTTTAGTGTGGCATGAATAAGTGAATAAAATCTTGATCATAACTATGTGATGATAGGCAGTAAAATGAGGGAGACGTTACAGGAAGCTTTTAAGCAGGGGCATGCCTTAAACATGATTTGCTGTTTTTAAAAGAGCTCTGTGGGTCTTGTGAGGCACGGTAAGAAATTAAGCAATTGGTGGACAAGGGAGGAGATTATTGTGATGATCTACACAAAAGATGATTGTTCTTAGTGCACACACTTGGGAAGTCTGAGTTCAGGGCACCAGCATGATCCAGTTCTGGTGAGGACCCTCTTCCTGGCTTGCAGATGACTGCCTTCTGGCTGTGTCCTCACCCAGCAAAGACGGGAAGCCCTCTTGTTTCTTCCTGTTCTTATAAAGGCACTAATCCCATCAGGGGGCCTCCACTCTCATGACCACATCTGAACCTAGTTACCTTCCAAAGGCTTCTAACAGCATCACATTGTGGGGTAGAGATTCATCATATGAATTTGGGGGGCACACAGACATTCATCCCATAACAGTTCCTTAGACAAAGGTAATACCAAAAAAGGGAAGAAATAGATTAAAGGAGTGTTTTGGAATCTCAAAGATAGAACTTGCTGATGAATTGGGTGTCTGTGGATGATGGAGAGGGAAGTGTCGTGAATGACTCAAGTGTCTGGAGTAACTGGATGGAGATTCTGACGTTGGAGAAGCTGGGTGAGGAGCAGCTTTGGGAAGGGGAAGATCAAGAGAGAGAATATGGAATATGATGAGCTGTGGATCTGGTAATTCTTACCTTCTTAAATAGTTGATGCATGTGTAAGACCACTGTAAATCATATATAGGAATCAACATACTCCTGTATCTTATTCTTATAAATAGGTCTTTTTCTGTGTTTTAAAAGATGGTTTTCAAACTTCGTTGTTTTTTTTTGTCTCCACTATTTCCATACAACATACACATCATAACTTCCCTCCTTGTGGGTATTCCAGGGAGCTAGGAAAGGAATTGATAAGCCAATCTTCTTGTGTGGGGTCTGGCTTGAAAAGGAACCCCTCTAGGAATAGATATGCTGTTCTCCTCCATGCTCCATGTGCCCAAAACTGACTGAGAAAAATTTCTTTAAAATTGTCTATGGTTTTTGACATGTCCAAATTATTTCATTAAAAAAAAATTTCTTGGTCGCAGTGCCTCATTGGCAGGAAAGACTCTTCTCAGATGATCCAGATGCCTCATTTTCTGGATACAAATGCTGAGCATCTGTGAGGTTGGCGTTTACCCAAGGAGGTAGACCTTGCAACTGGTTAACACGCAGATATGTTAGAACAGTAGAACCCCAAGAATTGGACTCCCAGCCCCTAGTTCTTACTATGAGGCATACTATTTACTTCCTATTTTTTTATCTCATAAAAGAAATTCTTATGAATAACAAGAGAAATGAGATGTTTTGCAAGAAATATGTTTGGTAAGGTAAACATTGTTATATTGCTCTGTAGAGTGACTTCACATTTATAAGTTGACAGGATTGATGCGTTAGTCCTCAGTTGAACAGTTTAGCACTTAAAATATCTGCATTGTTCTAGGCACTGGATGTATGGTGGAGACTAAGGCGAAACTCCACCCAAGCCGTTGGCATGGAGAGAGGGAGACAAGCATACACTTGGAACAGTGTTGTCCTTCGTGTGACAGTTACTAACATAGTGATGGGATAGGAGATAGAATGGGGCTAGTAGGCATGATTTCATCTCAAGAGATAAGGGGTTTCTAGAAGAGGTATGCTAAGCTGAGTTAGCTAGGTGCTCTTTGAAACCCCTCCAGTAGAGTCAATTTTAAGAATCCCATTTTATTTTTCTTGCTGATCCCAAAATACTAGCAAGAGGCTTGTGTGCTAAGTGAAGAATGTTGTTTGTGATTATATGTTAAACATTTTAAGATTTCTAACAGTAGTGGCAATAAAATCTGCTACACACACAGACCCTCTCTTTCTCTTTTTCACCCAAGTATTCTGGTTGCCATAACAACTGGATTGTGGTAGTACATTTGTGACTGTGGCTGAGGTTGTGTCAGCAGTTCCATGATAAGCTGCAGTTTTCAGGATTTTAAAATTCAATGTCACATTCACTGATGTGACATTTAGAATTCCATCGGTATATTGATTTCATTTTCCAATATAGCTGAATATCCAAAAGTCATGTTCCTTTCCCCTCATGTTGAAAAAGTCCCTATATTCAGTGTCCAGGATCTTGCTTTTGTGTGTGAATATTTTATTGCTAAAAGAAACCTCCATGTATGTTCAGTTTCTCTTATGTTGTAATGAAGAAATGGAAGCCCTTAAGGGTCAAATGACTTGCCTGAGGGCAGCAAGTTCCACAGGAATTGAGGAGTTAATAAATACACTGCCCCCTGATGGTGTTCTGCCGCATCTTGTGCTTAGTGATTTCTTTGATCTTTGGTTCAATCTCACAAGGCCCGCCTTCAATTGATTTGACTGTGTGTCTCTGTATATCGGATGTGTGTCTTTCTCACATTCTCTGTCGCACACAGGCTGGATTTTAGAAATTTGTGTCTGTGCCCGTCCAGTCTCCACTGAACGGAGCCTGTCCAGGGTAGACACCGCGCTTTCCCCATTTTCCAGCATCTGCTGCGAACGGCCAGCCCTGCCCCTCCGCTTGCTTCGCCTGCAGTTTACTATCTTCGTGGCTTCTTCCTGTTCTTCCACCTATTTACCGGGTAGTGCTTTGTTGTAGTGGACTCTTGGCTCTCTACTTTCTCATGAGAGCATGGAAGGAGGAGCTAGGGAAAGAGCAAGTGGTGAGGGGGACGGAGGGTGTTCTAGGCAGAGGGAGAAGCACATGGAGAAGTCTGGGAACTCAAGAGAACCTGGCATTTTGAGGGCTGTCTCCTGGACTGAAGTATAGGGCGTGGTGAGAGAGAGGTTAGAGATATAAAGGGGCCTGAAGATAGACTTGTACTAAACCAACCTCCCTCCCTCCTGCCCTTCCTCCTGCCCTTCCTCATGAGAAAGAAAGAAGAGGGGAGGGCCCAGAGCAGTGTCCACAGTTGTATGTCATTAGTTGTAACATGATTTCATTCCACACAGGTCAATGTGGGTTCACTTGGGGTGGGCACTGAACCTTGGGCCTCCTGCACGGGAGGCAGGAACCTTCACCATCAAGCCACCCTGGCAGTTACCAGTTGTACCGCAGTTCAACATATGGGGTTTGCATGGGCCGAGGCCAGGAATTGAACCTGGACCTCACGATTGCAAGGCAAGGGCTCAACTGTTGAGCTCTCCCAGCATCCTCGGAACATTTCTTAATGTTCTAAGGGATTTAAACATTACCTAGTAGATAAGAGGGACCCATTGAAAGGTCATAAGTATGGGAACGATTTGAGAGTACTTAAAACTATTAGATGTGAATATTGAAATTGCATAGGAAAAAATAAGTGAGGCATAGCTAGATATACATTCTCTGAAGAAGAAATACAAGTGTGTAAACACAGAAAAGGGAGCAGTTGCTTCTGCGTGGGTTATGAAGATAGCATACTTTTACAAAAAAGGTGATGTTTCAGCTGGATTTTAATGGGTAGCTGGGACTACACTAGGTATGGAAGTGGGAAAGATGGCATTTGAGAGATGAGAAGGAGCTTGAACAAAGGTTGGGAGGCAAGAACGTGCTTGGCATATTAGAAATCTTGACTGTGCCGATATTAGTACAGTGTGCCAATATTAGAGGGCCAGTGCCTTGAGATGAGACTGCGTATGTTGGGGTATGACCAGGTTACTAAAGGATTTTGTGCCTCACTAATGAGTGTAGACTTTATGATTTAAGATAGAAGGGAGCCATGGTCTTTAAGAAAGCAGCCAAAGGCACTGAGCTGACATACAGAAATAGCTCTGGCAATGTAGAGACTGGATTGGACAAGGAGAGGTATATGTTGTGCTACTAAATCAGATAAAAAATGAAGATGTCTACTGAAATGGGATGCTGGGACTAGAGAGATTAGAAATGGGGAGGGTAATTGTTGAAGTAGGGGAGACTTTTCAGAGGTAAATTTCGCAGATGTGGTGATTGACTGCAAAGAGCAAAGGAGTAGAAGACGGAGTTTTTCATTCAAGCTTCTCAGTGGATTATTTTGTCATTTACGTAGGTAAGGAAAACAGGAGGGAACAGATTTGGGTTAAAGATAATATTTAAAGAAGTAGACCCAAATTTTACATGTTGTGGTTTAATTTACCTATAAAATGCTCAGATCCTCAGCAAACATTTTTCGGAGCTTTGACAATTGTACACACCTATTTAATCACCACGACAAATGAGACATAGAATAGTGGCTCTCAGCCTTTAGCGTGTATCAGAAATACCTGTGGCTCATGAGCAAGTGTGGACTGTGATTGCCATCCCAAGTTTCAGACTCAGTGGGCCTGGGGCGAGGATTTGAGACTGACACTTCTAACAATTCCTAGGTGCTGCTGGTTCAGGGCCAGCGCTTTGAAAATCACTGAACATTACATTACTGTCACTTCACAAAGGCTTTTCTTTCTCACCTTCCCCAGAGCACCATGGTTTGATTTCTAGCACCAGGATTAGTTTGCCTGTTTTTGGATAGCATACAAATGGAAGTATATGGTATGTCTTCTTTTATCTCTAGCTTTTTTTCCATACAATGTAATGATTTTGAGATTCACCTATGTTGTGGCATGTAGTTTATTCCTTTCTATTGATGAAGAGTATTCTGTCATATAAATATAGTACAATTTGTTTATTATTTCTCCTGTTCATTGATATTTGTTTAGTTTCAGTTTGGGGCTATTATAAATAAAACTCCTATGAACATTTATGTGCAAGTCTTTTTTATGGCCATGCTTTCATTTCTCTTGGGTAAGTACCTAGATACGGGGGTGGCGAACCTATGGCACGCGTGCCCAAAGTGGCACACGGAGCAATTATTTCGGCATGTGGAGCTGTGAATACCATTTAAAAAATTATTGTTTATGCTCTTATAGACATAAAAATAATCGATACCTCTATCTCACTCGATGGGTTGGCACACGAGTCGAGCGAGTATACTCTTATTTCATAAACTTTGGCACTCAATCGCCAAAAGGTTCGCCATCCCTGAAAGTAGAAATGCTGGGCCATAGGGTTGAATAATGTTCCATTTTATAAGAAATTGCCAAGTCATTTTCCATAGTGGTTGTAAATATAACTAGTTAAATTGTGATTAAATGTTCACTGACTCTAATGAGGTTGCTCGATATTGACTAGACTGAGGACTTTTGTCAAAGAAGAAAGGACAGGGTGGACAGAGAAGATGGGCAGAATTACATTTGGGACATACACAGTCAATCAACAGAGAATCAGCTCTTCTCCAAACCCTAACTGAATATAAAGCTATGCTTAGTCTTAAAAAAAATATGTAGATCACTGTTTATTCAAAGAACATTTAGTAAGCAGTTACTGTGTGCTAATCACGGAAGAGTACATGTGTTCTAATACCTGCCTCGAGGAGCTCAAATGGTAAATTATTGTATTTTAAGAAGGTGTAAGACAATGCCTTAAAGTCTAAAGTGCTCTTAGTTCTAATTTATCTGAATATCATTAACCCTGAAATCCTAAGCGCCAGGCAATCATGACATAAGCTAAGAATCTCAAAGTATAAAGCTCCTGAGCATTTCATATCATTGGCGTAAAGATGGATTTGTCAGTCAATGATGTTGGTTCAAGTGATGAAGTCACCATCTGGGAAAAAGTGGGATTCAAACCTCATACAGCATGACATGGTAAAGTTGATGTGGGTCAAAATTTTTAATGTAAAATAAAACTCTAAAAGCATTCAAACAGATCACTGACAAATTATTTTCTAATGTCAGAATGAAGAAGGTCTTTCTAAATATCACACAAAATCTAGAAATCATAAAAGAAACGACTGTTAAATTTGGTTATATAAAAATTAAGAATGTCTGCATGGCAAATGCCATAACCAAAGCTAAAAGACAAATGATTATGTGCAAGGAGGTGGGGGTTGAAGGGGAGGATCATAACTTCTACCCGGTACTACAGAGAACTGAGTTCCAATGTATAGAGTGAGTTTTAACAATCTTACTAAGTATGGACAAAGGCTTTGGGCAGACTGTTCACAGGAAATGAAATGCAAATGGCTCTTAAATATGTGAAAAGATGCTCAATCCACTCATGATAAGAGAAATGCAAATTAAAATTAAATAGAAATAGTATTTTCAGCTATCACACTGACAGAGCATAAAGTTTGTTGAGACACCGTGTTGGAAGAGGTGAGGCTGGGTAGTGTGGGAGAAGGAAGAGTGTTCGGGTTGAGGGAATAGCAGGAGCAGGGAGACAGAGGCTGACACGGAGGGTTAGCAAATTGGAACAGGGTAGGGAAAGTAGGGCCAAGCACGTTGACACTAGCAAGGAGTGACATCAGCAAACTCTAGTGTCAGGGGAGGAAACAGGCAAACTAGACACACCTAAAACCATAATTAAAAATACTCATTACTGTAGAGGCAAACAGCCCTACCGGTGTCAGTAGCCCTTGAGTGTCACTTTATAATGATTGATCAGGGTCACCACGGAAGGTTACATTAGGCCCAGAGTTTTCCATTTAAGAAAGCGTGTTCAAATAGAATTTTAAATTAAATTTAGCACACTCAATAAATGATAATTTACAGGGATTTCTTTTTTCAGTTATCTCAATTTAATTTTTAGAAAGTACTTTGTATTTGAAGATGATAAATACATTTCAACTGTTTTAGTTGCTTTTGCTATTCTTAGCTTCTCTTACAGCGTGTTATGTTACATTGCTGAATGTTTGGGACAATAGTGGCTACCCCTCTGTCTCTCTTTGGTTGCCAAAGAATGTGAGATAGTTTTCTTTTTTTAAAGAAGATTTATTTTATTGTTTGAGAGAAGAAGGGAGGGAGGGGGAGAGAGAGAGAGAGAGAGAGAGAGAGAGAGAGAGAGAGAGAGAGAGAGAGAGAGAGAGAGAGAGAGAAAGGGAGCAGGGTCCAGCGCAGTCTCCATAGTTGTACATCATTAGTTGTGACATGGTTTTATTCACGCAGGGGGATGTGGGGCTGTGTGGGGTGGAAACGGAACCACGGGCCTTCACTGCTGAGCCATTTCGGTGGTTACCAATTGCACTGCAGTTCAGCATATGGGGTTTACATGGGCTAGGGCAGGGAATTGAACCCTGAACCTCATGATTTCAAGGCAAGCACTGAACCAGTGGGCTATCCCGGCATCCCCATGATTTTCTGATGGGAGAGAGATGAACTCCTATTAGTGCTTGATTTTGAAAAAGCTAGGCATAGGTGTAATTTAACAGAATGGTGCTTTTATTTTAAATTTTTATTCTCTTTCTTCTGCCTATATTTCTTATTCCCCTTTTATTATTTCTGCTTCATTGCTCATTTTACTCTCAGAATTCTAAAATTCATAATGTGCTATTAAATGAGGTTACATTCACTCTTCATGACTAGTTTAGTATTGAAAGCAAAAGGTTAGATCAGATAACTACTTCAGATGCCTTTTGACCTAGGATATTATCATTTTCTGCGGTGCTCCATCATTTTAAGCATTGTACATTGTGGATTATGCCTTCAGTTTTTATAAGTATTAGGGGCAAGTAGGGCACCAAATATTTAATGAGATTCTTGTCTGCTTACATTTCTAATGAAGAATGTAATTATATGCTCAAACCAAAATGTTAATTTAGTATAAGGCAAAAGATTTATCCGATCTGAAGAGAAACCAGAGTATTAACTTAATTTACATTTTCCTTCTCACTCACAAGTTGGTTGCTATCTAGACTTTGAAAAAAAATGTAATCCTATCTCCAAGTATATTTCAGTAGTCCCTTTGAGGAACCCTCATACACTGATGGTGGGAATGCAAATTGGTACAACCACTATGGAGGGCAGTGTGGAGGTTCCTTAGAAAACTGGGGATGGAGCTGCCATATGACCCAGCAACCCCCTCTGGGTATCTACCCCAAAACTTGAAAACCTTAGTCCACAAAGATATATGTACCCCAATGTTCATCACAACACTGTTCATGGTGGCCAAGTCATGGAAGCAACCAAAGTGCCCTTTGACAGATGACTGGATAAAGAAGTTGTGGTACATTCACACAATGGAGTACTACTCAGCAATAAGAAAAGATGAAATACAGCCGTTTGTGACAACATGGATGGAACTTGAGATCATCATGCTATGCAAAATAAGCCAGACAGAAAAGACTAAGAATCATATGACTTCACTTATATGTGGAATATAAAACAGAAAGCGACAAAGAAACAAAAGCCTATGGACACAGTCAATAGTGTAGTGGTGACCTGAGGGTAAGGTGGCGGGGGGCGGGTGAGAGAGGAGGGAGGAGGAGGAACCAAATATATAGTGATGGAAGAAGAATTGACTCTGTGTGGTGAACACATATGCAACAGATAAATGAGCTACTATAGAACTGCACACCTGTAACCTATGTAATTTTTGCTAAACAATGTCACCCCAATAAATTTAACAATAAAAAAAATAAAAAAAATAGTCCCTTTGAGTCACTTAGGCAAAAGCTGAAGCAAAAAGATAATCCTAATAGAGTACTTTGAATACTGATCATCAATGACCCTGTAGGATTTTCTAAGTGAGGCTGTGGGTGCTGTCTTTTTTTTTTTTTTTAAAGATAATACTGCGATGTTAAATAATTAGTGTCCTTTATGGTATCTGAAAGGCAAGGATGTCATTTCGTATCAGATTCTTGGACAGGTAGTCACTGTCCGAGATGTCTTGTACTCTTTCCAGTACAAAGCTGTAGGAAAGAGAACTGGTAATTCAGTGGTCCTTTCAGGGACTGGTCTAAGTAGAAAATCTAGTGATGGAGAAATGGGTAATACGGGTAACTCAGGTGTTACTCATTTCAGTTAAGAGTTGAGTTTGTAGGACTACAAGTAGATGGAAAAAATCTTGTTTAATAACACTGGGATACTTAGGAATCTGTGTGTGTTCTCAGAGTGCTTTGTTTTCCTCTTTAGCTCCATGTGGGCGAGGGTCCAACAAACTTATGATTGTTGTGTGTCTGTAGTGGTCTGATAGTGCTGTGTTAGGCACTCAGATATTGTTATTGCCTGGCTCACAAATTTTGTTTGTCTCTGTTTTCCTCAGTTGAATGGTTTCATATCCACACTCAGTTCAAACATCTCAGATAATTAGGTAAAACTGAGTTGTTATACAAACTCCTAACCCATGTGTAATCTCTGTTTTTTCCATTTAGGCTGTTTGGGGAGCCATTTTTTTTTTTTTTTAAAGTTAATACTGTTTTATTATTAAAGCAATTTCATATCTTTTCAAAGATTCATTGTAATTTTTTTGCCATTAAGTGTGTTGCTGTCTGACTGAGAAAGAGAAGAAATACTGAAATTGCAATAAATGAGGCTTAATTTCTCGTTTCCCTCTCACCAACAAATACAAGAGGAACTACAAATAATGGACAGGCATCTATATGGGATAAATTTAAGAGTCTTCTAATAGTTCAGGAAATAGGCTGCAAGATGTTGCTGTCTTCTCAGTATTTTGCCTCTTCCAGCTCCCTCCATCTGTACCCCTATAACCCGTTGTGAGTTTTGTTTGTTTTTTTCTTTTGATGTGGGAAACAGAACTTATTTTTCTAATTGAAGATAATATTAATCCCCCTCCTCCTCTTGTCTGTGAGCTGCTGTTATCTGTGTAGCCACCTTGATATAAGGGCTCTCATTTCTAAAGCTAGGGAAGTAGAATTTGGTTCTAAAATACATGTCTTGTTACTACAGCCACATAAACCGTGTGTGCTCTAGAGATCTTGCAATTGAAATGGAATGAATGTTTGAGCTCTAGAGATGTGCTGATTTGGAGGGTGACTGTGAAGTGTGTGTGGTAGGTATTTAGGAAATTAGTGTTTGGCATTGGTCCACCCAGCTTTATGGATGGAGTTGAGAGTGATTTCTCTGAAGAATAGAAGCATCCTTCTTAGTTAAGGTACATTTTTGCTTTGAAATCCATGACATTTTCCTTCTGTACTACCATGGTATTTTCTAAACAGTTTCTTCTTATAATTATTATTTTTTTAAAGATTTATTTTTATTGTTTTTGACAGAGAGAGAGAGACAGAGACAGAGACAGAGACAGAGAGAAGGGGGAGGGCCCAGAACAGTCTCCATAGTAGCACATCATCAGTTTTCCACATAGTTTCATTCCACAGGTGGGCGGGGCTGCACAGGGCAGGAACTGGGCCAGGGTCTCGCCCTGGTGAGAGCTGAACTGGGGGCACTCCCCAGTTCAGCATATGGGTCCACACGGGCCAGGGCTGGGATTCGATCCTCGGTCCCTGGGGCTGCAAAGTGAGTGCTTAACCCACTGAGCCATCCCGGCTTCCCCTTATAATTATTTTATATTCATTGTGTGTATAATATTTTACTAATGGACATGGCCTTAGAACTTGGGAAGTAACCCTCATCTCCATTTTCTTTTACTTTGTTTGTTTGCTTGGCTTGTTCTAGGATGACCCTAACTGGGGAGGTAGTGCCTTTTCAATAGGGAGTATCCAAATAATAAAAAAAACTTGTTAGTCCTCTTATGAAGGCTAGAGATGCTTGTCAAATAGCATGAAGTTCATTTAGCTTTTGAGGTCACTCTGGCTCATTTGGCTAAAGAAGTACCTTGTAACTTTTTCTGGCCTCTGAGACTGGACGGACGAGGGTATAGAGCAGGGGTTGTCCAGCCTTTTGGCTTTCCTGGGCCACAGTGGAAGAAGAAGAATTGTCTGAGGCCACACATAAAATACAGTAACACTAATGAGCTGAAAAAATAATCTCAGGAAATCTCACAGTGTTTTAAGAATGTTTACGAACTTGTGTTGGGCCGCATTCAAAGCTGTCCTGGGCCACATGTGGCCTGTGGGCTGCAGGTTGGACAGATTTGCTGTAGAGATAACTATAGTGAATGATGCAAACTATAACTTTTATTATTTGGTTAAATGTTTAAAATAAATTTTATTTGCAGGAAATATAAACCGAATTTGTCTTAATGTTACACATGTATGTATTTTTAAAATGCAAATAATTTGTAGTAACTTTTGGCTACCAACTTATTGTTTATTCTAGAACCATCTACCAAGCAACACTGTGCTTGGACATTGTGCTAGGAGCTTGGAGGAGGCCGGGGGGTGGGGTGGAGGGTCCAAAGAGGAATAAGACTTGTTTCCTGCCTTTGAGGAGTTTTCAGGCTAGTAGAGTGGGTGCGTATGTAAGTATATGAGCAACAGCTGACAGAGCTTCATAGAAAGTATATCAGGACAAAAGAGGAAGTGAGGATTCATGGGGAACTCTGCACAGAGAGGTTCTCCTAGGGAGTGTCAATTTTTAAGTGATGTGCAGAGGAGGAGTTGAGGGGAGAGAGGGATAGAGACTGGAAGACAGTGTGTGGTGGAAAGGAAGGAGGCAGAGGTTAAAAGGAGGACGTGACAACAATATGAAATGGCACAAAGCGGTAAAGTAGGATGAGGATCTTAAAGTGCCAGTCATTCTGGCATCGGAGTCACCTTAGTGAAGGCTGTTTCTAGGGAACAAGGAGTGCAGAAGCCAAAGCGTGGGGTTTGGAAGAATAAGACGTGAAGGGAGGGAGAGTAGGTGTAGCTAGCTTGTTTTAAGAAGTTTGTTGAAGAGGTTGAGTTTGACAAGTCCAAGGAAAGGGTGTGCATAGATTGCAGAGTATTTGAAACAAGCTTGTCTAGCCTGCAGCCTGCGGGCTGCATGCGGCCCAGAACAGCTTTGAATGTGGCCCAATACAAATTCGCAAGCTTTCTTAAAACATGAGAATTTTTTTTTTTTTTAAGATTTGTTTTATTGTTTTTGACAGAGACAGGCAGAGAGAGAGAGAGAGAGAGAGAGAGAGAGAGAGAGAGAGAGAGAGAGAGAAAGAGAGAGAAAGAGAAAGAGAGAAGGGGGAGGGCCCAGAGCAGTCTCCGTAGTTGTATGTCATTAGTTTTCGATATAGTTTCACTGCACAGGTGGGTATGGGGCTGTGCAGGGCAGGAACCGGGCCAGGGGCCTCCTGCATGGGAGGCACCCCCCCGAAAACTGGGGGCCTCCTACATGGGTAGCTTGCCCCAGTGAGAACTGAACTGTGGACACACCCCAGCTCAGCATTATGGGTTCTTACGGGCCAGGGCTGTGGACGAGATACGATCCTTGGATTCCGGGGCTGCAACACATGCGCTCAACCTGCTGAGCCATCCCGGCTTCCTCTTAAAACAGCTTAAAGTGTGAGAGACTGAGCTTATTGGTGGGTTGAAGAAAATAGCCATAAAAGATGAGACTGAAATGAAGGGTAATCTGTAGATCCAAGTCTGAAAGTGGGAGATCATATATAATATAAACACTTAATGCCATAGATTATTTTGTTTTATTTGTATGTCCACTCTTTATTCTCCTGGAACCCTGAAAAACAATGTTATGTTGACCACAAACTAGAGATACAAAATCAGTAGAATAATTCTTGACAAGGGTCCACTGTTACATTCAGTACAAGCCAGGTGAATTCAGAAAGAGAGTGAGTTAGAAACTGTGCATAGATGTAGAATTATTGAGGCTATGCAGAGAAAGCGTGCTGAAGGAGACAGAGCTTCTGTTTGAGAATCTGTGTCTCTTCAGATTGGGAAGGAAATTTGCTTCATACATATTTGGGGGCCATTTGGGCAAAATGTCTCCTGCTTTCAAGGAGATGGGTTTGATGAGAATGGAAGAGTATGAGCTCAAGAATAATGAGATGAGAGACCCCACATGGAGGGAAAGGACGTTAATGCTGGCGTTGGAAGGCTTGTTTAGTCTATATTTAATTTCTGGTTCAGGGAATAATGGCGGTAAGGATTAAACTGACATGGTCAAAGTAATGATTGTTAAAAAACTGTTTTAGGAATAGTATTCCTATATAGTATGAAGCAAGTGGAGCCCAGGAAACCAAACAGTATTTGTCTC
The DNA here is from genome assembly GCA_004027555.1 of Craseonycteris thonglongyai. Classification (NCBI taxonomy): domain Eukaryota; kingdom Metazoa; phylum Chordata; class Mammalia; order Chiroptera; family Craseonycteridae; genus Craseonycteris; species Craseonycteris thonglongyai. The sequence goes on from PVKE010012973.1 coordinate 17,662, forward strand.
ACACCCCTATGGTGCTAAAGACACAAGACTTCTCAAGATTTGAACAGTCTCCTGCCTCCTCTCTCACAAACTCACCTTTCTCTTAACGAGAAGCAAACTACTTATAGTTTCCTGAGCATATGTGCTCTCTACCCTTTTGCCATTGTTTCATCTGATTTTTCCTTCTCAGTCAACTTTTTCCTTTTCTCTGAAACCTCTCCCTAATCCTCATTTCCTTCCTGAAACTTTCCCCGGTGCCCTGTGCAGTTATCAGCCCTTCCCTTCTGTGTCCCCTTTCTCCTTTGGACCTGTGTTCTCACAACAGTTGTGATGACCTGTTTGGGTGTCTGTCTGCCTTACAGCTTTGGAGATTCTTGAGGGCAGAAGCAATACCTTTTACCTTAAAGATCCCAGCACTAGAGGAATCCTTGCTGTATAGTAGGACATCAGTAGTGTTTATTGAAATGAGTTGAATTGTCATAGTTAAACAACCTTCTAATACTGTAGGTGTATTCCTGAGGTTTCTAGCTCCTGTCCCAGTATCCATGAGTAAGTACAGTGATGGCTTTTTTTTTTTTTTACTTTTTTAATACTTTTATATATTTATTGAAAGATACTAAAAATGTTACTAAAAGTCTTGTTACTTCTTTATTGTTTATGCCTCCTGCATCAACAGTCTATTGAAAATATTGATGTTCTTTAACATTTAGGTATTTACATTTTACTTTTTAAATATGCAAAATAAATTATTACTTTATTGATGCTCGAATCTTTGTATCAGTTTGTACAGCAACTAAGACAGCTGATATAGAAAATTAAGAGACATTATTTGATAATATAAGTATATTGGATAGCATCTGGTTTCATGTTAGTATTTAATTGTATATAGACTTGAGTATGTTCACATGTACAGTTTCAGAAGATCTTTTTTTTATAAGATTTACTTTTACTGTTTTTTGACAGAGAGAGAGAGATGAACAGAGAGAGACAGAGAGAAGGGGGAGGGCCCAGAGCAGTCTCCATATTTGATAGCACCAGTCTTCCATATAGTTTCACTCCACAGGTGGGCACGGGGCTGCGCAGGGCAGGAACTGGGCCGGGAGCCTCCCGCATAGGCCCTGGCAAGAACTGAACTGGGGGCACACCCTAGTTCAGCATGTGGGTCCACCTGGGTCGGGGACCGGATTCGATCCTCGGGCCCCGGGGCTGCAAAGTGAGCACTCAACCCGCTGAGCCATCCCAGCCTCCCCAGAATATTTTTTTTATCCTTCTCCAAAATGAAAAACCTTTGAAACAGTTGGAATTGTTCATGTATTTTCTACCTGACAGAAACTCTCTAGTGCGTCCGGCACAGAGTCATTGCTGGCTATCAGTGGGATGAATGTCTCTGGAGACGTTTTTCTGTTGGCATTGGATGGAGCGTTGATTATGTGGTTGTGTTGTGTTGGGCAGGAGACTTGGGACAATCTAACTGCTCTTTCTAACATTTTTTTCAGCCATTCTTTCTCTTTGCAGCCATTCCTGCACCCACACACTGAGATACCAGTGCCTCCCTCCCTAAGCCTCTCTTCCGGGCTGCCCTTCTGCAGTTCACATGACTAGGGCAGCCAGGTCAATGACCTCCCCAAGGTGCTTCGGTGCTGTGCTCTCTTCTCTTTGTCCTTATGAATTTGGGCTTAAACATTGTCTACAGGGAAAGCCGGGACGGCTCAGCGGGTTAAGCGCTCGCTTTGAAGCCCCGAGGACCGAGGATCGAATCCCGGCTCTGGCCCAGGCAGGACCCACATGCTGAACTGGGGTGGGCTTCCCGAATGCGGTGAGGCCCCAAGTTCAGTTAAAAAAAAAAAAATTGTCTACAACAGTTACATAAGTGAGAGTTCAGAAGGGAGTAGAGGTGATACTTTTATTCAGTCTACTCTCTCTAACCAGAACTTGGACCCTGTATTCATTCTTATTACATTCACATACAGATTAATTTCTTCCATGAATTTATTGAATATCAGCTCTGCCAGGGGCTGTGACTAAAATATACTGTTCCTGCTCTCGCTAAGGTTGTGTCCTAAGGATTAGTAAGTGCTGAATTTGAACGAAAGTGGTGAGTTTGTTTTACTATTCTTGCAACATTTCTGTGAGGTTGAAATACTTTAAAGGTTTTTTAAAAAGTGCGCCAGGCAGGGACTAAATCCTGTGCCATGTCAGAGATCCTGAAGGCTTTGTAAACCATAGAAGGTTTTAAGTGGGGGAGAGCCATGTAAGTTTTGGGATTTAGAAAGATTAATTCTGAGTGTAAACTAGGGTGGATTTGAGGTGTGCGCGACTGGAGGAAGGGAGCACAGGTAGGAAGGAGGCTTCTGCAGTAATCCAGAAATGATGAAGGCCTCAGATGAGACACGGAGGATGGAGAAAAGCAGTTTTTGTTTTGTTTTTTTTTAATAATGTTCATTGTATCAGCTTCCCTCAGAGGTGAAGTAGTTTCTGTGGTAATGTAACCCACCGATAGACCATTATTAAAGGAAAGTGCACTTGTTCTTATAGACTAAATGTCTCTTGTGGTTGTACCCAGAGACGCAGTACTAGGATTTATGGCAAAATTGATAATGCAGTATACAAAAAGGCCTACCAGAAAGCAATGTGGATGATTCCTGTTCAGGGAACAACTCCGTGTGCTGTCATTTACGAGCATGGCCCAGAACTGAATTCAATTGGTCTGATACATAAAATGTTGGAATTTGTACTAATACATTTCTTTAAACTGATCTCAGCCATGAATTTTGTATTCTATTGGGTTGCACATTTCTATTTTATTGGATGGCTTTAGCTCGCTCTTGTTGCTATGGAGAGTCTGTCCCTGCTATGCCAGGCTAGTAAGTGCCTTCGGGATTCCCTATATACCTGCTGTCATGGAAGGACCTTTCTGTCATTTTGGCTTCAAGGGTTTCTCTTTCAACAAAGGAACTTCTGGTTAATTGACTGTCTTAAAACTTATATTGAGCACCGTCCCACAGGTGGGTATTGTTCTTTGTGCTTACAGTTATAGGGACTTAGTCTAAAGAAACTTCAGAGAAATCGCACTTCTCTCCTACAGTGTAGCAGGTAAGTGAGGAGATTGCACAGGTAATAGGTTCCTAGCACCGAGCTGGGTGCAGTGGGCTTCTCTGATCTGCTCAAGGGCAGGGATCATGGCCTCATTAATCTTTATATTTCCATGCAGTTACCGCAGTTGCTTGATAACTGTTGAACCGAGCAGCAGATATGAGAGAAGGTGGAAGGTTTTGTCTTGTGAGCCATATTCAGGGCTGCCTGGGACTTGTAGGCAACTTTATTCAGTAGGCGTCTATGTGTATTGAGAAATATGGTGACATCAATTTTACTTAAAGATTTGGGACAAATCAAGTTGTTAAAAACATTTTTTTAAAAAACTGTGGTAAAAAAATCACGTAACGTAAAATTTGCCATCTTAAACATTTTTTATTTATTTATTTATTTATTTTTATTGTTTTTTGACAGAGAGAGAGAGAGAGATACAGAGACCGAGACAGAGAGAGAACTGAACTGGGGGAGCTCCCAGTTCAGCATATGGTTCCACATGGGCCGGGGCCGGGATTCGATCCCTGGTCCCTGGTGCTGCAAAGTGAGCGCTTAACCTACTGAGCCATCCTGGCTTCCCCCATCTTAATCATTTTGTAAGTGTATAGTTTAGTGGTTTTAAGTATATTCACGTGGTTATGAAACAGATCTCTAGAATTTTTTCATCTTTTAAATTTGAAACTTTATGCTCGTTCAACAACTTTCCTCTTCCGCCTTCCTCCAGCCCCTGGTAACCACCATTCTACTTTGTGTTTCTGTGAATTTGACTACTTTAGGTACCTCACATAATTGGAATCATGCTGTTTATGTCATTTTGCAACGGGCTTATTTCAGTTAGCATAACGTTCCCAAAGCCTTATCCAGGTTGTAGCATCTGACAGGATTTCTTACCTTCTTAGGGCTGAATAACATTCCATTGTATGTACATATCACATTTTATTTATCCATCCCTCAATAGACATTTGGGTTGCTTCTACCTCTTGACCATGGAGAACAGTGCTGCTATGAACATAGGTGTGCAAACATTTCTTTGAGACTGCTTTCAGCCCTTTTGGATATGTATTCAGAAGTGGGGCTGCTGGATCATGTGGTAGTTCTACTTTTAATTTTTTGATGAATCTCCATACTGTTTTCCATAGTGATTACAACATTTTACAGTCTCACCAACAGTGCACCAGGCTTCTAATTTCTTCACATCCTTGCCAATGCTAAAACATCTCTATTTTTATTTTAAAACAAAGGTATACTGTGGTGTTGAATCTCATATTTCAAATGAATCCTCTAACAAAAGGAATACTTTGGTGGAAACATTACAGAAGCCCTGAATTATAAAAGAAATCCTCAGGATAATCTGGTTGAGAAGAATTCATGCACATACCTGAAGATAAAGAACATCTTCCCAAAGCAGTGTGTCACGAAGTACAACTTCATCTTTAAACACTTCTTGCTCTAGGCATTTAGTAGCAGAGTGAAGACTTCCAGAAAGTGATCCACTGAATGGGAGCCTGAAGGAGGATGGTAAAGTGAATTAATAGCAAGAAGAACTAGTATGCATAAATGTAAAGAAAAATGTGATCGTATAATTATAAAATCATAGAATTTGTCATGGGAGCTAATAGACAGTGCTTTTCCCCCTCTATATTTAGTGATAGCTATAATTGGATATAGTAACTGAGTTTATTGAATGAGTATTGTGATTTTCATCAAGATCTAATAGTCTTCAAATGCTATAATGATTTGTGTCACAAAATCCCTAGAGTAGATTTAGAAGACTACTTGATAAGTACCATTTTGTTAGCTCATCTACTAGGAAAAAGTGTTTGATGATAGTGACGTAGGTAAGTTATTCTTGTATTTTCTTATTGTTAAGAGAGCAAGCAAATCCTGAAAAACTTGAAGTGTACCAATAGCTAACAAATACTTTTGCAAGTATTGCCCCATCTTATGTGACTCTAACTCAATCTTAAATTCAAGTGATTTAAATTTTCAATTTGAATGTGGAGTATAAACTTGTTCTTTCATAAGTATTAGTCTATTTTTTTTTTAAATTTTTAAAATTAAATCTATTGGGGAGACATTGCTTAGTAAAATTATATAGGTTTCAAGTGTCCAATTCTATAATATATCATCTCAATATTGCATTGTGTGTTCACCACCCAGAGTCAGTTCTTCATCCATCACCATAAATTTGACCCCCCTTTCCCTCTTCTGTCTTCCCCTCTTCTGTCTTCCCCTCCACCCTTTACCCTCTGGTAACCACTAAACTCTTGTCTCTGTCTGTGAGTTTTTTTGTCTTGTTCATTTGTTGCTTTCAGTTTTACATTCTACATACGAGTGAAGTCATATGGTTCTTGACTTTTTCTCTCTGACTTATTTCGCTTAGCATGATAATCTCAAGATCCATCCATGTTGTCACAAATAACAGTATTTTATCTTTTCTAAAGGCTGAATCATATTCCATTGTGATCTGCATCTATTTTACCCAATTGTCTATGGAAGGACACTTCGGTTGTTTTGATGTCTTAGCCACCATGAATAATGCTGCAATGAACATAAGGTTACATATGTCTTTACGGATAAATGTTTTCAGATTTTTTTGGTAGAAACCCAGAAGAGGGACTGATGGGTATTTGGTTCTTTTTTAAAATTTTAGTTCCTTTGGTAAAGAATTCATTTTATTTATTGATTTTATTTCTGAGTTCATTAAACTGCCTGAGTTTTCTTGCATATTGTTGACTTTTTTTTCAGAACTGCAATCTTGAATTTTCTGTATTTTAAGTCACATATTTCTATATCTTTAAGTTTATTTTCTGGAGATTTTTTATTTTCTTAGCTGCCTTGTTACCTTTGTTGTTCATAGTAATTGATGGATCATTTCTTTTCAGAGGTATCTATAGGAATGAAATCTGAATCATGTTTATGTGAAGAGGTCTTTTTTGTTTGTTTATTTGTTTGTTTGTTTACCAGTAGCTAGAGCTGGAGTGTTTTATTTTCTCTTGTTCTGTTCCAGATTCTTGCTGTGGAAGATTTCCTGGGGAGGTGGACATCTCTTTTGTGACTAAATCGTCTCTGTCTCAGGGCACCACCCATATGGGAGACTGTGATGGGCGATGGGGTTCTGAGTTCCTCACATTTCAGTTTTGCCTATGTAGCCAGTTGCAGTGCTGTGCTGCCTGCGGTGTCCTAGGCACTGTCACTGGGAGAGGCTACTGGTGTGTTTGTGGCTTTGTTCTCCGGGTAATGACGACTAACAGACCATAGCTGCCTTGTCCCTATATTTCTACCATTGACACTGGGATTAGCTGTCGTGTGTGCCTGCTGCTCAGGACTCTCTCGCCAGTTCTCAGGGCTGTAGATATTTTGCTCTTTAACCTGATACTGCTACAGTTTTTTTCTGGGGCCCTCTGCTAGCTTTGGGAGGGTGGATGGAGGCAGCCATGCTCTGTGGCTTTATTTTCTGCCTGGCAGTGAGAGCTGCTAGGCCTCAGCTGTTGCACTGCTATATTTGGCCTCTGTTCCGATTGCTGGGTTCAGCCCTATTATATGCTTGATCACTCAGGCAGGAATTCCCGGAGCCACAGAGCGTGCACCTGCAACCTGAATCCTCCCCTCTCCTGGGACTGCAGTGAGCTGCAACTGTGCACCCGTCTCTGTTCTTCTGCCTTCCCTCTTCCCCTGTTCTCCATGATTCCCCCACCTGCAGGTGTTTTGATGTGTAGATCTCTCAGATGTGTTTGTGTGTTCCTTAGGGAATCCTTTATTGAACTATAGCTGTTCAACTAACTTCAAGGGGATAGATCGAGGGGATCCCTTGCACTACCATGTTTCGGACATCTCTCTTAGGTTTTTTAAAAAATAGGTTTTCTCCTTTTCTAGGGTGTTTCTAAAGACTTCTGCTGTGGTGGTTTACATTATCTCATTTTAGCTGCATTTTAATTACCTTTTGCTTGGATGTTCTTTTTCTTTTTCTTTTTCTTTTTTTAAATGTAAACTGAAACTAAGATAACTAGGCAAAAATGGATATCAGTGACACTCTGACAAGGTAATAGTGACTTATGTACTTGTTCCAGAATGCTGGTGATGGCTTCTATCACCCGTGACCATATTCATTGGTTGGTAGGTTTCAGGGGCCTGTGTCATGGAGAAAGTCATATTGTTTGTTTAACCTTGAACAACTGGATGTTGGAAAATTAATATTTAGAAATTAGTAAGTGATTTTTTTGAGTAATATAGCACGTCAAAAGCAAAAACAGCAACAGCAACAAAAAACCAAACCAGTTTCAGTTAAGCAATGTATGAATTAAATATCATCACATTTTGAGCACATTATGTTTAAGCAGGCATCTTCCAAAGTAGCTTCCTTGGAGCAATAATTTTATAGGATGTTAACTGATATTCAATGAAGAAAGGGTTTTGTAGTAGTTACTTGGGATGAGGAACCCTAGATTAAATAATATAAATCAGACTTCTTTAGGGCTTCTCAGAGTCTCTAATATTTGCATGTTACTTATGAATTGCTTAAGAATGAGGTATAGTATGCAGCATTTCTGAAACCTTTCTGGCATTCTTTTCTCTTACAGCATCTTGCAGGACTAGTATTCTGTAGGACAAATGGTAGAAAGACTGATTAGGAATTACTAGAGTCAGAGTTGCATTGACAGGAAGGATGTATGGGACAAATGAGGTTGAATCCCCATGGTCAGCTGAAGAGATAAGGATCCCACAGATGACATAGACATTTTAACTAGATGTTATGTGTGCCTCCTGCTTCCCAGTTTGATTGAGATGACTGAAGTCTACCTTGGGGATGAGCTGTCCTACTGCTCAGTAACTCCTAACATTGTGTTTGTACTTCAGAATCTAGGGAGGAACTGAAAGGTTGATTGATAAGAGGGGAAAATAAAATGAAGTAGTTTTGTTGAAATATTAGGTGATACCTGGTTTTGCAAAGAGGAAATAAAGCACCTTTATGTTTTTTTAAGGTTGTTAAAAGGGATCTGAGATGCTGATTTATATTACATGCTCAATCCAAATTATTTCCAGTTTACCATACCACATTTTCTCTGTGGAAAAGGGTTTAGCAAATCATAGGATTTTAGAGCTTTCAGAACTTTTAACAATTATTTCATCTTATTTTTGAAGATGAGAAAGCTGAAGACTAGGGATATTACATAACTCAATTCATAGTTAGTTTATGGCAGAGTTTAGACTCAAACTCATGTCTCCTGATTACTAGTTTAAAATTCTTTCAGTCTCATTTTGCAACTTCTTAGTGTGCCAGTAAATTGCTCTCTCTCTGTCTTTCTATCTCTGTATCTGTCTGCGTATCATCTATCTATCTATCTATCTATCTATCTATCTATCTATCTATCTATCTATCATTATCTCTGTATCTCTATCATCTACCATCTATTTATCTGTTATCTCTCTATCATCTCTATCTCTATATTGATCTTTTAGAGGTTGCCTCTGTAAGGGACTTGGTGTTTTACTTATTTATCCAGTTGTACATGTTCACTCCATAAATAACAATGATATTGATTTCTAACCTGATCGTATTTCCTAAAATGGTATCATTTTACAATGGCAATTCATGAATATAACTGATTATTAAAATTTGATTGGAGTCTAGTGACCACATTGTCAATTCAGTGATACTTTAGTAAAGAAGAGGAAGGAATGAAAGACTGCTGGGAAGTTTCAAGGCTTTTTAGTGGCTGGGAGAGTGATAGTGCCATTAAACAAGAGAGGCACATCTAATGCTGTGGGTTTTCAGGAAGCGTGATGTTTGTGGTTAGATGCCTAGAGTTTATTTTAAATTCTAACTTTATTCTGATTATATAATATCCACAGTCTCAATTTTAAAAATTGAACAGTATGGCATGTTGATTAATTAGGTACTGCTGAGGGGTCTGTATAAATATCTAGGAAGTAGTTCGGCTTTGTAGTTCTTTGTATAGTCTAGATATAGATGTGAATTTTGGTTGGTTACACATGTGAAAATACTTTCTCCCAGGTAATGGCCCATTAAAAACCTTGTTTTTTACCTTGTGTCTTTTGTAAGCAAAAATAGGAGAAAAATCTTAGAGATAGTTGGGTAAGTATGTTTTGGATAGGACTCAAAAATGAACAAGTATATAAAAGAAAATAACTTAAATTGGTTTTCAAAATAAATTTTAAACAAAATTTTAACGAATAAATTTTAAACAAAAAATTTTAACTTCCACAGCTAAAAGTCTTTTTAAAAGAAAGGGTTTATTAGGGCGTTGCTAGCCAAAAAAAGAAGACTGACTGGTTTTGGGGCATGATGCCTAAACCACCAGCCATGTGGCTGAGTAGAAAAGATAATATGCTGTCCTCCCAGAGTTTTGCAAATGCTTTTCTTTTTTTTATTTTAAAGCCTACAGCACCCGGTATTCCCAGACGGTCTCCCATTCAAGCATTAACCAGGCCCGACTCTGCTTAGCATCCGAGATCAGACGAGATCGGGCATGTTCAGGGTGGTATGGCTATATAGACCAAATGCTTTTTTATACATCAAGTAGAAGGGAGAAAATGTAAGTCATTCTAAAAGGATTTACATTAGCTCTTGACAAAGGGGATGGGAAAAGGTGAAGCCAGCCTAGTTCTGAGATGGGTACAGGGGAGTCTGAAAGGAAGAACTGTCCACACCTGTGGATTAGCTGTGGGCAGCCGATTGGAAAGTTGATGTGTAAATGAGAAGCAGAGGCTCTTGGGGTTCTGTGACTCCTGGCTATTCTTTCTTTTGGACAATCACAGAAATTGCCACTTGGAAAATGATCCTAAATTTCTACAGATATACAGGATTGTGAGCTGTCTTTTGTCAGATGGGTTCTGTAGTGTAATGATTTCACAATGCAAAGAGTAAATATATCCATTTACCAGTTAGTCACCATCTTTAGTATGAACCTCAATAAGCTGCTAAGAGTCCACTTAACAAAGAGGTTGCAGTGAAGGGAACCAGTTGTTCTGAATGGCTGTCCATGGTTATTTTGAGATAGATGAAAATAACAAAACAAAACCAGCCTGGGGACAGATAACACATTGTGTGTTCATCCCCCAAATTCCCACTTTCGAATTATTTCCTGTTCTTTGGGTTCCCAAAAGAATTGCTTGAAATCTAGCTCCTGAAGATTTTTTAAATCATGTTTCTTTCTTTCTTTCTTTCTTTCTTTTTGTTTTTGGACTTTGTTAGGTATTTTTGCTAAGTAATACATTGAGCTTCAGCAATGAGAAGAGGGATTTTTAAATAATTATTTTTCAACTACACTTGACATGATATTATTTTAGCTTCAGGTATGCAACATAATGATTAGATGTTTATATAACTTACAAAGTGGTCACCCCAATAAATCTATAACTTATCTGTTACCATACATAATTATTATAATATTATTGACTATATTCTTTGTATTATACTGTATATCTCCATGACTATTTTATAATTACCCACTTCTACTCCTTAACCCCTCCCCCTTTTTCACTCATTCCCTAGCCCACTTCCAGCTGGCAACCATCAAACTGTACTTTATGTTTTTTTTTTTAAGATTTATTTTTATTGTTTTTTAGCAGAGAGACAGACAGAGAGAAGGGGGAGGGCCCAGAGCAGTCTCCATAGTTGACACCATTAGTTTTCCATATAGTTTCACTCCACAGGTGGGTGCGGGGCTGCGCAGGGCAGGAACGGGGCCAGGAGCCTCCCACATAGGCTCCGGCAAGAACTGAATTGGAGGCAAAGCCCATGGGTCAGCAAATGGGTCCACATGAACCGGGGCCGGGATTCGATTCTTGGACTCTGGGACTTAAGCGAGAGCTCAACCCGCTGAGCCATCCCAGCTTCTCCGTACTTTATGTTTGAATTTGTTTCTGTTTTGTTTGTTTATTTTATTATTGTTCTGTAGATTCCACATAGAAGTGAAATAATATGGCATTTGTCTTTCTCTGGCTTATTCTACTCAACACAATACCCTCTGGGTCCATGTTGTTGCAGATGGCAAAATTTTATTTTTTTATGGCTGAGTCATATTTTATTGTATATATGTACCACCTCTTCTTTAGTCATTCATTGATGGACACCCGGGTTGGCTCCATATCTTGGCTATTGTAAATAATTCTGCATTGAACACGTGGATGCTCATGTCCTTTCAAAGTAGTGTTTTGGGTTTCTTCAGATAAATACCCAGAAATGGGATTACTGGGTCCTTCTCTGCCTCTTTTTATAGCTTTTGTTTTACAGTTTGTATTATCTGGTATAAGTATTACTACCTTAGCTTTTTTTTATTTCCACTTTTATGAAATGTCTTCTTCCATCCCTTCCAGTCTCTGTATGTCTTGGTCTGAAGTGAGTCTCTTGTGTACAGCATATTTAAGGGCCTTGTTTTATTATCCAGTCAGTTACCCTATGCCTTCTGATTGGAGCATTTAATCCATTCACATTGAAAGTAATTGTTAATAGATATGTAGTTATTGCCATTTTATTATTCATATATATATTTTTTCTTAAGTCCCTTTGACATTTCTTTTTTTTTTAAAGATTAATTTTTATAGTTTTTGACAGAGAGGGAAATACAGAGACAGAGAGAAAAGGGAGAGCCCAGAACAGTCTCCATAGTTGCACATCATCGGTTTTTCCACATAGTTTCATTCCACAGGTGGGAGTGGGGCTGCACAGGGCAGGAACTGGGCCGGGGTCTCACCCCGGTGAGAACTTAACTGGGGGCACTCCCCAGTTCAGCATATGGGTCCACACGGGCCGGGCCTGGGACTCATTCCTCAGTCCCAGGGCTGCAAATTGAGTGCTTAACCTGCTGAGCCCTCCAGGCTTCCCCAATTGACATTTCTTATAATAGTGGTTTGGTAGTTATGAACTCCTTTGGCTTTTTCTTGTCTGGGAAGCTCTTTATCTTGCCTTCAATTGTAAATGCTAGCTGTGCTGGGTATAGTAGTCTTGGTTGTAGGTCTTGGCTTTTCATCACTTTGAATATTTTGTTCCAGTCTCTTCTGGCCTGTAAAGTTTCTGTTGAGAAATCAGTTGACGGTCTTATGGGAGCTCTCTAGTAGGTAACTAACTGCTTTTCTCTTGCTGCTTGTAAGATTCTCTCTTTGTCTTTAACCTTTGACATTTTAAGTATGATGGGGCTCAGTGTGGGGCCTCTTTGGGTTCATCTTGTTTGGACTCTGCATTTCCTGGGCTTGAATGTCTGTTTGTTCCCTTTGCTAGGTTAGGAAAGTTTTCCATCATTATTTCCTCAAATGGGTTCTCAATTCCTTGCTCTGTCTCTTCTCCTGGTACTCCTATGATGTGAATGTTGGTACGCTTGATGTTGTCCCAGTGGCCCCTTAAAATATCCTCATTTTTTTTTGGGGGGGTGTCCTTTTTTTCTTATCCTGCTGTGTTTGGGTGTGTTTTTACTACCTTACCTTCTAAATTGCTGATTCTGTCCTCTGCTTCATCTAATCTACTGTTGATTCCCTCTAGTGTATTCTTCATTGTAGTTACTATATTCTTTATTTCTGTTTCTTTTTTATATTTTCTATCTCCATTTTTCTGTTTTCCGTCTCTTTGTTGAAGTTCTGCCTGAGTTCTTTGCACATCCTTATAACCAGTGGTTTGAACTCTCCATCTGGTATTACAGATTGGTTGTCTCCACTTTGTGTAGTTCTTTTTCTGGAGCTTTGTTCTGTTCTTTTATCTGGGACATGGTTCTTTGTCTCCCCTTTTGGGCTGCCTCCCTGTGTTTATTTCCATGCATTACGTAGAGCTGCAATGCCTCCTGGTCTTAGAAGAGTTGCCTTATTGTAGTAGGTGTCCTGTGGGTCCCAGTGACCCAGCCTCTCTGATCACCTGAGCCTGGTGCTTCAGGTATATATCCCTTGTGTGTGTTGTGTATGCCCTCCTGTTTTAGTTGACCGTTGGTTGCTGTTTGCATGTCAGTAAGAAGGACTGACCCTTGGGCTCATTGGTTGTGAGGATTGGCCGTGACTACAACGGAGGAGCTATTGTGTAAGGGCTGACACAACAGAGCAGCATTCATTTTAGCAGTGCCTGCCCAAATTGCTATTTGGTTGTGTTGTTGGAAGGCCCTGGGGCCTTCTGTGAGTCCTGCTCAAGACCAAGTTCAGCCCCAGCCTGTGCTCTGCCTGGGGCCACCTGGTATGAGCCACAAAGTGGTCTGCAGATGCCCACCACCTGCACTGCACTTGGAGGTGCTTGGGAGGGGCTAAGCTATGAACTGAGGTTGGCTGCTGCCAATGTAGGGCTTGGGGCTGCTCATGATCAGCAAGAGGTATGGGGCAAGCTGAGGCCAGATGCTGCTGATTTGGTGTTTGTGAACCTTTAAGAAAGTTTAGGAAATTTCATAGCATAGCTGATGCAAGCCACTTGCATGGAAAAGCTGCTGGAAGTGGCTTGGGTGGGCCCACAGTTGGGGATGTGGGGTCTCAAGGAATCACCAGGGAAGGTAAATAGTGTTAGCCAGATTGATTGATGGACCTCAGATAGGGTGGTGGTCACCTGTGTCTGCACTCTGGGAAGGGGACAGGTTCACCAAAGGAACCATGGCTTCTGCCAGAACTTTTGTCTGCAGCAAAGCTGCCCTTCCAACCCTTATCCTGAAGCCAGATAATTCAGTTCCTCCCCATCTACCCCTGGGGCCTTTTGAGCTGCTGCCCCAGCGCTGGAACTCAGAGCAAGTGAGTGCGTCAGTGAGTGAGTCCATGCACGAGCTCTTTTAACAGGAGTTCCTGGGACTGCAGCTGTCCCTCCCCCCTGCCACCCCCCCCTTACTCAGCCACAGGCTCTGCTGGTTCTCACAGCCAGAAGGTATGGGAGCTTCTTTTCCAGTACTGGAACCCTGAGCTGAGAGCCTGATGTGGGGCTGGGCCACCTCACTCCTCCAGGATATCCCTCCTTATTTTTAATGGTTACATGCAGTTGTGGGATTAGCCAGTTTGGTGTCTCTGCCCCTCCTCCCAGTCTTGAAGTGGCTTCTTTTGTATATTCTTGTAGGACTTTTGTTCAGCTAATGTTCAGGTGGTTCTCAATGATAGTTGTTCTGGGGTTTAGTGGTAATTTTGATGTGATCATGAGAGGAGACAAGCACATTGTTTACCTATTCTGCCATCTTGATTGGAAAATCAAGAACTTTTTTTTTTAAAGATGTGTTTTATTGTTTGTGACACAGAGAGAGATAGAGACAGAGAGAAAGGGGAGAGCCCAAAGCAGTCTCCATAGTTGTATGTCATCAGTTTTTGACATGGTTTTATTCCGCACAGGTGGGTGGGGGCTGTGTAGGGTGGGACCTGGACCAGGGGCCTCCCATATAGAAGGCATGCCCCCTTGAGCTGGGGGTCGAACCAGGGGCCTCCAACATGGGAAACTCACCCTGGCCAGAACCGAACTGGGAGCCTCCCACATGGGAAGCACTCCCTAGTTCAGCATATGGGTCCACATGGGCCAGGACCAGGATTCGATCCTTGGTCCCTGAGCTTCAGTGTGAGCACTTAACCCACTGAGCCATCTGGCTTCCCAAGAGGGATTTCTTTACCAATGAGGATTCCTTTTCTGAAACCTATCTGTTACCATTGTGGGTTATTCCCTCTTTTAGTTGATGCTGATTTTTAATTTTAAACATATTTGATAAGTGCAGTTTAAACTGGTTTATATATCCTAATAACTTGTGCTTCAAATCTTCACAGCAAGTAGAAATGACTTATTAACTAACTTAATTTTTTTTTTTTTTTTCAAGTAGCATTTTGAGCTTTCACTACTTTCTTTTTCAAATACTTTTAGGACCTTTTCTGACATTGTGAGGGAGTTTAAAATTAAAAGTTATGTTTAAAGGTATGTGTAGTCATAAATAGTATATTGGTCATACACATTTAACAAAATTGCACATTTATTATTATTGTGTTTGGTCTGCTTTATGATGAATTTTCTTTAGAAAAGAGATATTATCTGTTTGGATTTTGAGATTATTTTAGAAATAGAGGCATTTGATTCTTCTAGATTAAAGATTTCCCTTTAGATTCTTTAACCCTAAAAGATGTAGTATTTTGACTGTACATATTTTGTTGTAGTGAACTTCTCTTTGATTCCTTACCTTTAGCTTTTAAACTAGTTTCTCCTAAGACCTTCATCACAACTAGTATTAACATCTGATTCAGTCATGCTAGAAAGTTACTGAATCATAGGCAACATCTCATCAATATGTAAAGATAACTGGTGAATGGGATAAATCTATTGGGAAAAAATAGTAATTTTAATAGACTGCCGCATACAGTTAAAAAATATTCAGTTTCTGTTCTGTATTGTGGAGATGCCAGGTTTATAGCCATTTGATAAAGATATGGACAGAATGTTCTTTTGTATCATAGTGGTGATTGGCTTCCTCTCTTGTAACTTCCCAATTTGTAGTGATTATTGAAATACTGAATGCTTTTGTTACTGGCCACTGATAATTAAGTTCATGAACTCATCCTAGAAAAAGTGCTACATGCCTCATTGCTGAATATCACTAAGGTCACTAATGAAGTCCTCCCCTTGAGAAGCTATACATAGATGCCAGCACCTAGTCCACCCTTCAAAGCAATTTTGGAACTTTTTCTGGAATGGCCATCAGAATCATTGTTGTACTACCCTTGATGTCCTGAATGTCACCAAAATGTCTTCCTTTCAATATTTCCTTTATATTCAGGTAAAGAAAAAAGTCATTGGGGACCAGACCAGGTGAGTAGGGAAGGTGTTCCAATACAGTTATTTGTTTACTGGCTAAAAACTCCCTCACAGACAATGCTGTGTGATCTGGTGCATTGTTGTGATGCAAGAACCATGTGATACTGGCCAAGAGTTAAGGTTGTTTTCATCTAACTTTTTCATGCAGTCTTTTTAGGACTTCCAAATAGTCAACTTGGTCGACTGTTTTTCTAGTTGGTGTAAATTCATAATGAATAACCCCTCTGATATCAAAAAAGGTTAGCAACATTGTTTTGACTCATTTGGACTGATGGAACTTTTTTGGTTGTGGAGAATTGGCTGACTTCCATTGTGCACTTTGACGCTTTATTTCAGGGTCATATTGGTATAGCCATGTTTCATCACCAGTGATAACATGGCCCAAAACATTGTGTTGCCTCTCCAAAAGGTCTTTGTAAACTTCGACTCTCTTTTGCTTTTGTTCATCGGTGAACTCCTTTGGGACCATTTTTGCACACACTTTTCTCATGCCAAGATTTTCAGTGAAGATTTTCCTAACTGTTTGTCCATGTTTACTTGCTCTGCTATGCTTCTCAGAGTCAGCTGGTCATTTTGATGCACAATTCTAGTGTTTGCCAGTTCTGTTTGCTACTGGCCACCCTGACCTCTCCTCGTCAGTGATGCTTTCTCTCCCTTCATAAAAACGTTTAATCCATGTGTACACTGCTTTTTTCTTATTGGCATTATCCCCATCAACTTGAACTAACACGTCCCTGATTTCACTTCCACTCTTGCCAAGTTTAACAAGAAATTTAGTATTTGTTTGTTTCTCTAATTCAAGCTCCCACATTCACAGGATAGCACACAAAAACACGCAACAACAATAATGAACGCCACTCAGCTGGACACAACCATGCACAGACACAAACAGTAGTGAGACACTGATATACCAGGGTTGTAAAACCTTACCAAGTTGTTTGTCCAGTGATGCCAAGGTAAGTGCATGGCGGCAAATTTGTGAACTTAATTGTAAGACCTCATATGTTCTGGCCTAGGCTTTCTCTGCATCTCCATGTGAAGCTGTACAGATCACTTAGGTCTGACCATGTTTCCTCAGAGCTTCAGCATAATTTCTGTTTGGTTAATAAGTAAATAAGAAAATAAAATTTAATAAGTCCCTTGTGCTGACTGAAATAACTGAAAAATGAACCCATAGAAATGATGCTATAAATTAAATATTTACATTTCAGTTTTTGAAAGCTGCCTTTTCTTTTTTAATGTATTTATTTATTTATTTATCTATTTATTTATGTATTTATTTATTTATTACAGAGAGAGAGAGAGAGAGATACAGAGAGAGAACTGAACTTGGGGAGCTCCCAGTTCAGCATATGGTTCCGCACAGGCTGGGGCTGGGATTCGATCCTCGGTCCCCGGCGCTGCAAAGTGAGTGCTTAACCCACTGAGCCATCCCGGCTTCCCTGCCTTTTCTTTTTTCAATAGAAAGGAATAATGGCTTATGATTCAGACTATATATAATATACAAGGGCTGTCCGGAAAGTGTCCAGACATGTAACTGTTCTCGTTATATTGACAATGGCCGGTTTTTTTCCTGGACAGCCCTTATACTCACTGTTATGCGATACCTGTCACTGATAGTCATTCTGAAAGAAAAGCACCTGTAGGAAGTTGTAACTTCAGTGTTTTCTAAGGAGTAGGTGATATAATGTAAGTAAAATATAGGGTATGCCTTAGAAAAGAAAAGGGCATGTTTAAAAATCATATAATCATGACAGTCGTGGTTATCATGATTATGAAATCAGCCCTCAGTGTTTCTTAAAATATAAAATTACTTTTCATTCAGAATTTTATATTTAATGTGATCATCTTAATTTTGGTTCCACAGTGACTATGCCTATAGCGTTTTATATTTAACAAGAAAGTATTTATAGGCTGTTTCTAATGTGAAAGGAGAGGACCTGTTTTACTCAGTCTTTGAGGAAAGAGTTATGGATTATAATTTATGCATATTTTATTCATGCTAACCTTATTTTGTAGAAAGATTCTTTATGACTAGAACCTAACTTTTACTTGGCTTAAGCTGGGCTTGAAATTAGTATTTACAGTAGACTCTCCATTAACCAGCACCCAAGCAATTGTCAACATTTTTTTTGCCAGTTGCTTGCGATTTTGCCAGTTGTTTGAGTGCCTGTTAATGGAGGGTCTGTTTACATTTAGCAGACATCTACTGATCCCCGTGGGTGCCAGTTAACTGAGAGTCTATTGGAGTTAATAAACCATCTTTAAGGATTACTAAAGTGACTCTTGGTGACAAATGGATCCAAAATAGTACTCGTGACATGCTTTATTTACTTCCTTGTCTCACTGGCGAGGTGTCAAGAATGTTATCCTGAATCAGATCTTTCATCCACTAATAAACTCTTCTCAATTTTGTGACATAGTTCTGTTCACTCCTAAAAATTTAGGAAACACGGGCAAAGGACAGAGAAAGATAGCTGAAGATTATTTGTAAAATGATGGGGAAGGTATTTGTTATTTTTTTCTATTGTCTTGGAGACTCTTTGTGTCATGTTAGCACAATTTTCTAATCTGTTTCTCAGGATTTGAGGTGCATTTATAGGACTCCTTTGGTAGGTCTCAGACAATTGATTTACAGGCACTTAGGAAGAAAGGACCGGATGGTTTTTATTTATTTATTATTTTTGTTTGATTTTAGCAGCCATTATGCTAGTTATAATTGAGTATACTTGTTTTCATCAGTCAGTAATCATACATACTTTTAATTCATTTCCCTAGCAGTTTAATGCCTTATGTTCCTATTTGTTCTGCATAAATTTTGCCTCTTAGATATGTGAAGATTAAACTGATCTGCTTGTATTATATTTAGGTACACTGAGTTTCCCATTTATCACCTGTTGCTAATCTCTAGCAGTGAGATTAAATTGGCATTTGTTAGTGGGTGCTTTGATCTATCTTTGAAAAGGGTAGTAAAGAGTAATTAGTCACAGTAATGCCTTTTTTTTCCATTTTGTGTGCAAGTTTAGGTAGCTTGCTGAAATCAATTCTAAGTTTGTAATGGTGGTAGAGAATTCTTGCATTAGTTCCATGGTTTGTTTAAACAATTAAGAACAAGATTAATTCTTTTTTGTTGTCTTTAAATAACTTATTTTTATTGTTTTTGACAGAGACAGAGAGAAGGGAGAGGACCCAGAGCGTCTCTATACTTGTATGTCATAAGTTTTCGACATAGTTTCACTCCACAGGTGGGTGGGTTGGGGTGCAAAGGGTGGGATCTGGGCCCCTGTGAGGTGGGGGCCAAACTGGGGGCCTCCCACATGGGAAGCTTGCCCCACCATGAACCAAATTGGGGGCCATACCTCAATTTAGCATATTAATCTGCAAGGGCTGGGGCTAGAATTCGATCCTTAGACCCTGGGGCTACAAGGCAAGTGCTTAACCTGCTGAGCTGTCCCAGCATCCCCAGATAAATTCTTGAAACATTTGCAAATTTAGCAGCCTTTAAAAGTAGCCTTCTTTCCTTTGATAGCTCACAAGGCTGATACCAGCATCAGTTCTAGGAGCATTTTTCTATTTTTTCCTTTGATCCAGGGATTGGCACAGGTCCCATCAGTTGAAAGGCAGTCTACAGCTATGAGGTGTGGGCAACTCACTTGAAATCATGACTCAAAATATAAAGTCAGATCATTGGCAGGCTGACTTTAGACTTCCTGAGTGACCAGGGTTAACATTTCTGTGCCTCAGTGACCAACAGTCCACATAAAGCCCTGGAGAAATAAAGTGTGTGTGGGAGGGAATGTGTCAAAGAACAACTAAGATTTAGGTGCTAAAGTGATAAAACTGGGAGAGGGCACCAGCATTATGGACACACTCAATGGTTTGGTGGTTACCAGGATGGGGGGGG